>NBIL01149943.1:0-16360 GCA_002752925.1 Viola pubescens var. scabriuscula | reverse complement strand
TTTTCGTGCCTTAGTTTTTATTTTCTTTATTTTCTTTATTTTAGCAAAAACACGTAGGTTTCTCTAAACCTTAGAAACATTAGGGTGACGACTTCATTGCATTATGTGAGGCATCCTATTATGCCTCGCATCTCGTCGTCTCAAATCGTCGCGGCGCTAAAGAAAACGCATGTTGCCCCTTTTGTTAACTTTATGTCGTTAAACTAACAGACACATCATCTCATACTTGTTGTCTGTTCTCCTACCTAAACTGCTAGTAATAATTATTTAGAACACACACAAAATTCATATAATTGTAGGATTCCTTATTAACCAATTAAAAAGATTACATATTTACTAAGGGTGCAATCAGTACCCATTCTAATTTCTTGTTTTTTTCCTTCTTAAGAATAAAAAATTATAGTTTTTTTATTTTCATTACATCTCTTACCTAAAATTGATTTCTCTTTACTTAAAATCTATTTAAAAATAAAATTATATATGAAAAAAGAATATTCCCTTTCGAGAGCAAATCAAAATTTTCTCTTTCGTTTTTCTTTTTTTTTTCTTTTCATTTTTTTTGTTTCTCTTTTGCCATATCTATAAATCAAATAGGGTAGAGATACTCAGACGGTGATCGACCGGAGAAGGAAGAAGGAGATGGAGGTAAGTCGATATTGGCCACGACAACAGTAGTAGAGGACGTCTTTCAACAGATTTGGGTACCATGATGGAGAGAGATGAGGAAGAAATAAGGTGAGGGTTGTTATGAGATGAATTTAGTTTGGATTTGTAAAGTAAGGAAAGACAGTGTAGTGATGGTGGTGTCATGGTGGTATGTGCGGTAGATAATAAAAGGGTGAGGGAGGTAGAGGTGGCGGTAGTGGGTTGTTGAAGGTGGTGGGTGGTGGTGCAGGCAAAGTGTTGGTAAAGTGGTGGCGGTGGTGGTGGTGGGTGGAGAAGAGGGATGAAGGGAAACGTGAAGATATCAATAAAGTAAAGATATACTTAGATTTTATATTTTTATTTTCAGTTTTTGTAACATGGATTCAATTTTTTTTTTTGAAAGATTTTTGGAAAGATTTTTGGAAGAAAATGAGAAAATGAAGAGAAATGTGTGTGCATGTGCAGTGAAGATGAAGAACGGGAATGATTTTTTTTATTTTTTTTATTAATTTTAGTGAGAAATATTAACACAACTTTATATATAAAATAAAGGATGAAAATAAATTGTACTAATTAATTACCAGTAGCAACTAAGGGTGTCAAATGCGTGGATTATGTGGATATGGGTGGATATGGGTAGCATACCCATTTATTATCCATATAATTTTTTAAATGGGTATCTATATTTATTTACACTCATTTAATTTATACTTACCCATTAACTCATTTGAATTTTTTTTATTAATTAAGATTAAAAATACCATATTTGACCAAAAAAATGTAGATTTTGACAAAGTTCGACCATGTGACTCGATTTTGACTGTGTATGCTGGTTTTATCGTTTAGACTCGGGTTTGATCATTTAGGCTCGATTTTTATCATATATGTACAATTTTTAACATTTAAGCTCAAATTTAAAAATTTAGGCCTGATTCTTACAATGCACTTTTCAATTTCCAATTTCCAATAGGTCCTCTACTTTTCTCATTTTTTTTCCATAAATCTTTCCATAAATCTTTAAAAAAAAACCAGATTCATCTCATAACAAACCCTCATCTTATTTCTTCCTCATCTCTCTCCATCATGGTACCAAGATCTGTTAAAAGACGTTCTCCACTACTATTGTCATGGCCAGCATCGACTTACCTCCATCTCCTTCTTCCTACTCTAGTCGATCCGGTCGATTCCTTCGTTGACCGATCACCATCTCAGTACCTCTACCCCGGTCGATTCCTTCGACGACCGATCACCATCTCAATGCAAGGGATTCATCCGGGAGAGTATGTGTCCATGCGTCGTACCCGTGTTGTTGGTACCAAAGAAAGATGGAACATAGCGCATGTGTGTGGATTGCTAGGCCATCAACAAGATTACCGTAAGGTATCGTCATCCTATTCCACGTCTTGATGACATATTGGATGAGTTGAGTGGTAGTAAAGTTTACTCCAAAATAGACTTGATGAGCAGATATCACCAAATACGCATGCACGAGGGAGATGAGTGGAAGACCGCGTTCAAAACCAAATACGGTTTGTACGAATGGATGGTAATGCCATTCGGTCTCTCTAATGCACCTAGTACCTTCATGCGCTTAATGAACCATGTGTTGCGTGAGTTTATTGGACATTTTGTTGTTGTTTATTTTGATGACATTCTTATCTATAGCCCTTCAATTGATTCCCATTAATTGAGCATATTTGTAGTGGTTTTTACCACCAGTTTTTTTGTCTATTTGAAAGGTATCTACTGTTTCCAGTAGATATTTTTCTTGATTATTGCAGGGAGCACATTTGGGATCAATGGAGCGGAAAGGAGCAAAAAAGGAGTGGAAGTGGAAGATTCTGGACCATCTTGACCAAGGAGGCAACTATCAACCAAGGACCCGAGATTACTTCTCTTGATCAAGGCAAATCTTTCTTGATCAATCCCTTGCCAGTAAAAAAATACCTTGAGCAGATTGCGGACTGAACATGCGTCCCAGCTATTCTGTTTCCTTTTTAGAATTCTTCTGGGAGGAGGAGAGTAATTAAATACATTCACATACAATTAGAGTTTGATTAGGATTTTGTTTCCCGTTTTATCTTTATCACTTCAGCTAATTTCTAGGAAGAGAGGACTATTATACTCTTCCTAGGGTTTTGTTGAGGGCGTCATGGGATTTTGGAGTTTTGAATCCGCTGTTTAGGATTTGAGACTTTTCTTTTGGCTTTTCATAAACCTTGCTCCTTTGGTGACGGAGGATTTTTATCAATTCAATAAATAGTTTTGTTTTATTACAATTATGAGTATGCGTAGCTAAGTTTTCATTCTTAGTAGAGGCATTAAGGCATGAGTATGAGTTTGCTTGAGGCCTAATTATTCTTATCAATCTGTATAATTACATTTAATCGATCTCGAGCTTTATCTCATGTGTTGTCCTCTCAGTTTTAGAAGTAGCTAATCTACGACTGGATTGATCATACTATTGTCATTTCCTTTGGTTGTGGATCATCAGCCTAAGGGATCGAAGTAGACTCCTACGCAATTGCAGGCGACTGTGAATGGTAGGGGGAAAGGTTAATCAGAACCAGACCCAACTAACGCCCGTGGAAACTAGTCTGGAGTTGTCTTCCCTTATTCGCCTATCTACCAATTTCGTTAACCCTTTAGCCAGCAAGGTGCTAGACTAGTAAGGCATCACCATTTCTACACGCATATGGCCCTAGGGTGATGTTGATAAAAGAGGGAAGATAGGAACCAAGAGGTCTCTTGGCTCTATAGAAACTCTGTGATTTGCAGATGAATATCCTTGTGTCGATGATTGCAACTCATGTCTCATGACCATTTAGCCTCTACTAGGAGTTTTCCTAAATTTGTTCTCACAACCTCACAATCTGTTGTCTTGATCAAGGATACTTGTTTCCTTGGTCAAGGTTGTTTTAATTGCTTTCTCGCATTTACTTTTAAAACAAATCCCCTCTTTACATCGATTTTGAGTATTCACACAAACTAGACTCCTTTCCCTGAGGATCGAACCTTTTATCGCTAAACTACATTTAATGTTTTTAGTAGTAAATTGATATAAATTTTATATTTGACAAAGAGCCCTGACAAAGCGATCAGTCACCCATGTCACCCACTTGCGCACCGTACTCAACACACTTAGAATTCATAAATTATATGTGAAATTAGCTAAGTGTGAATTTTGTTTAGATCGAGTGCATTTTCTTAGTTTTATGGTGAGTGTAGATGGAGTATAGGTAGATGAAGAGAAGGTGAAGGCCATTAAAGAGTGGCCGCAACCTAAGAACGCTAACGAGGTTAGGTCCTTTCATGGCCTAGCTAGTTTCTACCGGCGCTTTGTACCAAACTTCTCAACGGTAGTTGCTCCTATCAACGAACTCACTAAGAAAAATGTACCGTTTGAATGGGGGAAAAGACAAGAAGAAGCCTTCCGGGAGCTGAAGAATCTACTCATGCGGTCACCGGTACTGACATTACCGGATTTCAGCAAAGCCTTCGAGCTTGAGTTCGATGTGAGTGGTATCGGTATCAGGGTCGTCCTTACCCAAGAGGGGTGCCCGATAGCTTACTTCAGCGAGAAACTAAACGGGGCAGAGCTCAATCACTCTACTTATGACCGCGAGTTATACGTGCTTGTGAGATCCTTGATGGTGTGGGAGCACTACCTCCTCCCAAATCAATTTGTAATCCACACCGATCATTTGAGCCTAAAATACCTCCAAGGACAAGCGAAGCTCAACAATCGGCATGCTAAGTGGATGGAGTTCATAGAAGCATTTCCTTACACCATCAAATACAAAAAGGGCAAGGAAAATGTGGTTGTCGATGCCCTCTCGAGAAGGTACATGCTAATTTCATCCCTTGATGTTAAGATTTTTAGTTTTGCACACCTAGTAGGCCTTTATGAACATGATGAGAATTTACGTGATATATATATATACATAGCATGTGATAAAGGACCCTACTTGTATTTTGTGAAACATGACGGGTTTTTATTCAAACATAAACGGCTTTGCATACCTAAATCTAGCATTCGATAATTGCTTGTGTTGGAAGCCCATGGGGGTGGATTAAATGGTCATTTTGGTGTTAGTAAAACATTACATGTGTTGAAAGCACATTTCTTTTGCCCAAAAATGAAAATTGATGTGACGAAAGTAATTGCTAGATGCCTTCTGTGTAAAAAGGCTAAGTCTACATCCATGCATCATGCAACTTACATGCCATTACCGGTAGCTAGCCATCCTTGGGTTGATTTGTCGATGGATTTTATTCTAGGGCTGCCAAGGTCCAAGAACGGCAATGATTCCATTTTTGTTGTTGTTGACCATTTTTCTAAAATGGCTCATTTCATTCCATGTGCGAAAACTCATGATGCCATTCGCATTGCTCATTTATTCTTCCAACATATTATGCGTTTGCATGGCATGCCTAGGACCATTGTGAGTGATAAAGATACCAAAATTTTGAGTCCTTTTTGGCACACATTGTAACTCGGCACTAAACTTCTCTTCTCCACTACTTATCATCCTCAAACATATGGACAAATGGAAGTGGTGAATAGGACATTAGGGTGGGTCATTGCTATGAGCCATGGTTAACACACAAGGCATTAGATGGGAAGATAGCATTACTTTTATTGAATTTGCCTATAACCATGCATATCATTCGACCATTAGGTTTTCCCCATTTGAGGTGGTGTACGGGTTTCAACCCCTAACCCCTCTTGACCTCTTACCTTTTCCATTAAGTGTGCTTAAGTATGTAGACGGTGAAACCAAGGCGAAAGAGGTCAAGAAGCTACACAAGGAAGTACGGAAGAACATTGAAGCAATGAACAAAACAGAGGTCAACAAGCGAAACAAGGGCAAGACGCCTACATCTTTTGAACCAGGACAATGGGTTTGGTTGCACTGGCGCAAAGATATATTTCCTCAACATCGGCAAGGGAAAGTAAGCCCCTGCGGCGACAGACCCTTTAAAATCCTTCACCGGATCAATGACAACGCTTATATCCTTGATTTACCGGGTGAGTATGGATCTATAAGCAATTCATTTCATATTAATGATTTAACTCTTTACAATGCAAATAATGAAGGGCTTGAAGTAATGGATTCAAAGACGAATCCTTTCAAAGGAGGAGGAGATGATGCGATCACGCCTACCTTAAATCTTGAAGAGCAATATATGGTGTCAGGAGGACCGATAACCCGTAGCAAGGCCAAGAAAATAGCACTATGGATTGAGGCAGAGATGAAGACAGAAATTCCCCATTCTGAAAGACGAACCTTAACGATAATCGAACATCATAGAAGAACCCAAAAGCCGAATATGCACCTTACTGGTAGCAATTAGCTGCCAAAAGCCTTTAGGAGAGCTATTAGGAACGTGCATATTACCGGGAGTGATCAACTGCTAGAAACCTCCAAGGGAGTTATCGGGAACACGCATGTTACCGAGAGCAGACAACTACCGGAAACCTTCAAGGGAGTTATCAGGAATGCGCATGTTACCAAGGGCAATCAACTACTAGAAGCCTTCGGGAAAGCTATTGGGAATGCGCATGTTACCGGGATCAGAGAATTACCGGAAACCATCAAGGTAGTTATCGGGAACACGCATGTTACCAAGGGCAATCAACTACTAGAGGCCTTCGGGAGAGCTATCGGGAACACGTATGTTACCAAGAGCAATCAACGGCCAGAAGCCTTGGGAGAGTTATCGGGAACCTCTAGCGGATCGAACAATCCAAAAAGCTACCAAGTACCAACAACGGACCCATTTTATTTACTAGCATAAATAACTAGCTCTCTTCTCATTTTAGTTAGTTTTTGTCTAAGTGTTTATTGATAGAGTTGAGAATACTCCTCCCTCTAAACACCTTAAACTCACCTTGCGAGAATCAAGCCTAGAAGACGCCTTGATTCCTTGCAAATAAAATATCTTTTGTCTTTAAGCTTGGGTTTGTTGTTTTGTTGATATTAACACTAACTTTGGGATATTTGTGTGTCGATTGAATATTCTGGGTTTCCAATGGTGCATGATTAAATACAAGTTCGTTTGATTGTTTATTGATGATTGCTCATTTTGGATTGAATTTCTAACTGAAAATTCCATCGTTTTGATTTCGTTTTCTATTCTTCGTTATTCCCTATTTCCGCTGCAACTTTCATCTCTTTTCCTTCCGCGATTCTCCTTTTTATTGTTTGTAATCGATTGGGTTTTTGTTGGTAACTCGAGCTAGATCCAGCTCATTAAAAGAGCTTGGATCACATCACTGCCAGTACCTACACAAAATGTTAATAATATTCAAGAGGCAGAGAAGGTAACTAATGAAAATCAGGAAGAAGGAATCGCAACATCACAATAAAGTCTCTTTCTCGAGTCAAATCATCAAACTTCCACCTTCTTTCAGCTGGCAACTTGTTCAGATCAAAGTCCTTACATTCACTTGTCTGTGCAGGCGGTTCATTCAAAGCGGAAGACAGCCCCCCATGAACAATCCCAGAAATAGTGGCACAATCATCAATAGATGCTTCCTCGTTTAAATCAAATTGGAGAGGGGGCTTTCCAGGAGGCACCATTGACACTTTCTCAACACAATTACTGACCCCAATAATGGTTATGCCTCCGTCAGACCCAACCCCACATTCAACTTCATTTTCCATAACCTTCAATGGTGAAACCTCTTTTCCTCCTGCCTCTTCCACACAATCTTCTTTCTCATATGTGTCCTCCATAATTTCATCATCCTCACATTCTACGCTTGCAGCAGAAACATCAGTCACATAATCCCGCTGCTCTTCCACAACATCAATGGAATCCTTAACGAACATGTTGGCTGAATCGTCAAATTCATAACCGCTGTCAATCTATGAGTCATCGAAATAAACACCCACAACATTCTCATCCATCGTTGATCAATTTTGATTCTTATTCTAAAGGTTTTAATTGAGTAATCGCATATGATAAATTGGGTTTTGAGCAATGCTAAACTCGTCACCGAACCATCCCGAATTGCCTGGCCGACTGACATAGCGGTGGCCACATCATCTATTTATAAGTTTACCATTAGCCATTTCCTCCTCCCTCACCCTCACCCTCACCCGACTGTCATTTCCTCCTTCCTCACCCGACAACCATTCCCATTTCCTCCTCCCTCACCCTCACCCAACTGCCATTTCCTCCTCCCTCATCCTCACCTGACCTTAATTCTCCTCCATACCCAAGTTGTCTCAGCCATGCCACAGCCCACCGCCACCGCCACCGAACTTAATTTATAGTTTCATATTCTATTACAATCAATCCACCGCAACCAAAGCAAGGCCGGAAGAACAAAGAATCACCATCTATCTTATCATTTCTCAGTCCTATCTTGTTCACAGGTTCATTTGTTTCTTCTTTAGATTTGTTCTTTGAGATTTTTAGTTGAGGTTTGATTTTTGGCTGTTGTGAATTTTGAGGTGTTATGTGTTGTCTGTCTTGGAGGAAATGATCTGATTTTGAGAGATCTATGAGATTTCCTGTATGGCTTTAGTTTATGTGAACATTTCTGGTTTTTCTTTTTTATTTTCTCTTTTGTTCAATTAAGTGATTTTTGTTATGTGCCCAAGTTAATCAGAAGTCATTGTTCATTGCGTTTGGTGTTGCAGGTATGTACGTTGTACGATAATTGGTGGTCGATGCTTACTCATAACTGACTGAAGATTTCAATCTGGGGGGATACATCACTCCCTATTTTCTTAGTTTTTTAAAACTCTGACCTACTCGTCTCATTTTTTTTTGTTGGAAATTAGATCGTTGTCTATATTTAAATTTATTCAAGTTTGTAGCCTATTCTTATGAAACGAATTTTGTTCTGAATGCTTTCAATCTTATAATTTTGTGTCGAGACATGAACTAAGATGATCCCTATTGTCCAATGTACCTTAACCAGTAGGGAATTATTGTGTTTGCACCTCTAATAAATAATATGTAGCATTTCAATTATAATGTTAGATCTTTCTTGAATTAGTTCCTATTTTGCAGTAATGAAGTTTATGTTCCTAATTTATTTTTGTTGCCCAAGAATGATTATTTCTCCAATTCCCTTTGTTGGTTACTCTATTTCTTAAGTTTCATAAACATGGGTATTGACTAGAAAGGATGCCCTGTTGATTTTTTTTAAGGGCTATGGATTTAAACCATTTTTTTGGTTCAAGTGGTAGAAGTATGTCTGTCTTGCCTTTTCTTTTTCCTTTTTTTGTGTGCATGTTACATGATACATGGTACCTTTCACTCTAGTCCTTTAATTTTTGATGTTTGCAATGAAATAATCATATCTATTTGAATTGGATGATTTATTTCATAGATACAGGATGCATAAGCAATTAATTGTTTTGATAAGAATCATAAGATGCATGGACAATTTTGACAACTAAGCATGTATGCATTTTATATAGGTACCCGTTATGTTGGAGAGACCAGTAATGTGATGCTTGCTGACAATTGTCTTATTTGACCCCTTGCAGTAATAACGTATGTGATTCGTCTTATGCCTTTGCTATTCTTTGCCAGTTCGGGCAGTTCCTCTTTATTTTCAGAATCGGATAACAGGTAAAACTTTAGTAGTCTCCAAAATGATTCTTCAATTACAGTTTGTCTATTTTAAGATGAAGCGATAAACTGTAAACTAATTGGGGGATTCCTGGGAATCATTCTAATGTTACTGCTTTTTATTCCCAATATAGAATTGATTTCTATGTCGATTGATTGATGAAATGAACACATTACTATGAAATTTTCCCATTTGCAAGCTAAGATTTTGGCCAATTAAATGCATTTAAAGGGCAAAATCATCTTTTTTTTTTGGCTAATAGGTAAATTAGAAATTGTATCTTAATGATGTTTAACCTCTTCATATGCACATTTATGGATATGCAATTAGAAATTGTATCTTAATGATGTTTAACCTCTCCATATGCACATTTATGGATATGCATTGAGATCTAACATCCTTGTCATATGGAGAGGTACTCTCTTTACTCCTTTAATATCTATTTGAGTTGGTAATTTTACCTGTTTGGGTTGATCTATCGCGGTTGAATGAGCAGCCAAAGAACCCAAGTTTCTTTTGAAATGTACGAATGTCATGATAGTTCTTTTTCATTCATGTCAGATTCTTAGATAACTGTGTTTCCTTCATTGGTTCTTCCATATCTAATTCTTCTTCTTCTTTTTTATTTACTCATGATTTTATTACCCACCAAAAACCCAGGTTTGAAATCCTATCATCGTACCTTAATCCATCTCCGATGTCGGAAAGCTCTGCATCTTCATCGCGCATATGGAGGAGGAATACTCAGTTCAGAGATGGGAACTACGAAGGACCAACGAGGTTTTGCGACTGCGGCTTCAAGGCTCCAATGTGGGTTTGTTGGAAGGAGGAAAATATAGGGAGACAATTTTACTCTTGTCGAAAACACAAATGTAAGTTTTTTAATTGGCATGACAGTGAGCGATTGTCAAATAGGGCTAGGGAGGTTGTCCATATGCTCTTAGATAGTGAAGAAAATATTAAAGGAGAAGTTAGATGTTTGAATGAAAAACTAGATCGTTTGCAGAATGCACACATGGAAACGGTAGCTGAGGTTGCCTGTTTGCAATATGAAATAGACAGGGAAAGATTGGAGAAGTCTAGTGCTTTTGTGAAGGGGGTAAAAGTAGGTTTTATTTTGTGTGTTGTCATATGTATAGCTTGTATAATTTTAAGCCAATTGGTTTGATGGTTTGTAAGTGGTTGCAACTGGTGGAATACTTTAATGTAAGTGTTCCAGACATGAAATATTTAATTAAGACATACTTTGGTTTGTTAGGAAACCAAACCAACTCCATGGTCTTATATAATTTTTGGGTACAAACCTCATTCATATATGACATCTTCCATTTATAAAAACACAAGAAATAATTGATTGATAAAAGGAAATAGACATTCAGTACAAAATACAACAACCTTGTTAGGCAGCTTAAAGTCCCTTGATATATTTCAAAATCCAGCCACAAAAGTACCAATTTTATCATAGAAGTACCAAGTCATCTTATATGTTTTATTGAAGAGTTACAAAATATCACGAAAAACTATCAACTTGATTGTTCTAAAATCTCAAATCGAAACAAATGTTAACCTTGACCATTGTGAATTCAAAATACAATGTTCTATTAAACAATTACAAAATTTTACTATAAACAACCAACCTGCAACATGCTAATTAATATTTCATGTCAATTACACAAATGAATTCGAACATGCTAATTAATCTGCAACAATTAGCAAATAAGTCCTGAAATAGTACTAATAATGTAAGAGTGCACAAATTAAATGATGGTTCAGATGGTCGAAATTGAACTCTCTTGAGTTCCAAATTGATTCACAGTTGATGGTTTAGATGGTCCAAATTGACTCTCTTGAGTACCAAATTGATTCACAGTTGATGGTTTAGATGGTCCAAATTGACTCTCTTGTGTACCAAATTGATTGTGTGACTCGGAATGATCTTTCTTGTTTTTGCTTGCTTGAGCACTCTATTAGAAAAAATATTATTGAGAAGTTAAACATTATGTACAAATATCACAATCATTATTGAAGAAAATAATTTAAAAAAATCTTTGATACCTTTTTTTTTTTTGTTCATTTTTTGTTCTACTGTTGGACTCGAAAACTTTTGATAGTCTTCTGATATGATCGTTGAGGAGGCTTCTGCGGACTGCTTGTTCCAATTAATTGAATTACTGAGTCAGAGTTTTGAAGTTTCCTCATCTAAGCTTCTCATTAGAAACTCATAATTCTCTACAGACTCAGCTCTAATCTCTATAGCCTTAGACCATTGTGAATTCAAATTATTGTATCTCACTCTACATTCATCATTCCTGTCATCATCATAACAATTCTTGACATATAAATGTTTGTGTCTAACATCCTTCCTCCAGCAATGCAAGATATATTGAGATGGAACATAATATATATCTTGCTGAATAAACACCTTCATAATATGTCTGCAAATAATCCCTTTAAACTCAAACAGACGACATGAACACTTAAATTCAAGATTCGCCTCATCATAACCAATAACATAAATAACTTGTCTTCTTAATGCACCCTTTTTGCTTCTCAATATGTCAGTTATTTAAAATGTAAAAAATGATTCGTACATATCAAGGAAGGTAAGATTATGCGTATGTGAAGAGGAGGCTTGAAACAAATGACCAAGCAAGCATACGCTGTCAAAGGAATCATTCTACATTTATAACAATGCATCCACAACAATTTATGATTTACAACATAGAAGCTTTTTTCATAACTCCATTTTGACACACAGACTAAGAGAGACTAAACTCCATTTTGACACACAGACCAAGAGAAATTAGAATCAACAATAAAATATTATTAGATACATAAAAAGAGAAACTTACAGAGCAAAACTTCAAAGGACTCGAAATTGATTCGTACCTGTCAAGGAAGGAAAGATTACAGTACACCAAACCCCATAACTCATCCTGAAAATAACCGAAACGGATCATTTGTGTAGGCATCTTGAAGTTGTTTCTCAAAGTTAAAACTAGTTATCACATGAGTACTGGAATTGAACGAAGCAAAATCTGCTTTGTTTTCTTTCTCGGTCTTACTCTTCAATGCATTATCATACTACTCTACAAACTGCTTTAAAGACGTCTTGGGACCAACATACCCATCAAAGAATGCATTTATACTTTCACTTCTTTGGGTTGTAGACATTCCAGCCCAAAAAGTTCCTTTTACAAACACTGGAACCCAACGATGACGATCTTCATATAAACCACTTAACCATGTATTTTTTTTTAGATCAAAATTATTAATCATGTTACCCCAAATCTCTTAAAATTTTTGAACCTCAATGGACTCATAAACAACTTTTTTTAGAACCTTTTTAATTTTCTTGTAATCATGTCGTGATCCAAGCTTCTCAGGCAACTTCTTCATAATGTGCCACAGGCAAAGACGATTGTGAGAATTAGGAAAAATAGATTTGACACTTTTTTGAATGGACCTGCATTGGTCAGTAATTATTACATTCGGAGCATTTGACATGCACAGCAACCAAGCTTTAAACAACCAAATGTATGTATTTGCTTCTTCATTTGAGAGTAAACCACATCCAAATAGTATAGTCTGGCCATGATGATTAACACCAACAAATGGTGTAAAAGGCATGTCATATCTATTAGTTAAGTACGTTGTATCAAATGATATGACATCACTAAAAGTTTCATAGGCTGCTATAGATCGTGCATCTGCCCAAAATATATTTTTAATCGACTATCATCATCTATATCAATCAGATAAAAGAAATTAGGATTCCTCTTTTGCATGCATGCAAAATACATGCTAAGTGATGCTGCATCTCTAACTCCAAGCCTAATTTGTCTTACTTTAAAAATATGATTTCTACAATCTTTCTTAGTAAAGGTCAAGTTCTCATACCCCCCCTACTTCCACAGCCAAAGAATGAAAATTATTACTCACACGTATGCGTGCTTGGTCATTTATTTCAAGCCTCCTCTTCACATACGCATCCATATTTTTATTACACTTTAAAAAAAAGTACTTTTGTGGGACTCAACGCATGATTATGCTCAAGATTAACATGAGAAATTATGAACTCGCCTTCATCATTAACAATAACATTTATTTTAGCCTTACAATTAGTTTTTCTTGATGGCCTTGGATTAAAAGCATTTTTTGCTACGGATTTCCACGTACCTCCTCTACTACACTCAACAGAAAAATACTTCAGCTTCCCATTATCATATTTCTTCACACTTCTTTTCCTAATACCGAATCCCACTTCACGAGCATACTCAAAATAAAAATTATAAACTCCTTCTTCTGATTTGAAGACCATACCTGCCTTCAGAATCAATTTATCATCAGGTTCCGGCAATGGAGGACTAATACCTAGAAAATCACTTTAACGCTCATCACTTTGAGGTAAAAACTCCATTACCTCCGCCGCAAATGATACTACTATTGTATGACAAAGTAATTAAGCGTTACTTTATAATTTATACACCATTAATAATTAATGTTGTAAAGTACATGCCTAATTATCATGTCAAGAAATACAATAGAATTTTAACTACTGATAACCTAACAATTCTCCCCAACAAAGTCAAAACTATTACTAATATACAATCAACAAGCTAGCAATTTCAAGATATTATAGACACCGAAAGCTTGATTGAACATATGGATAAAGTCATAGGTCCTGGCAGATGCAAGTCATAATGTACTGACCAATTGGAGGCAGCTCCCAAAACATACGAACAAACACAAAATAAACATTGTTTAGGTTTGAAAAAGTAAACAAAAAAAAATCTTCAATAGTCTAACCAAGCATTTTGGCACTGCAAATTGCTAAATTTCAATCAATAGTCATTGTGACAAAACGTCGAACACCTTGCCTGCAAACAAATTCCATCATCTCTACCTAGCAAATTCCTCAAAATTTCTCCAATGTTACCACTAATCTAGATAAGAGTTCATCATTAGATAAAAATTCAAATCCATATGCATCAAACTAATTAATTATGAATCTAGCAAGTGGCGGTGGTGTAATTAATTAACGAAGTGAAAAATTCAAATCCATAAAATACAACCAATTTCTGTAAAGATTATTTGTTCATTTGAACCCTCACTTCAGACTTTCTTATTTTACCATCGGAATCGTCTAGCTCCACTAAACCCACCAATACCACATAGTTTAAGCAGAGACAGTTGTAGCTTACTGAACTCAGAATAACACATTCTTAAAATTTACACTCCATAGGTGAAACCATTCAAACACAAAGGCATCCCATCAAAATCACAAGATAAAATCTCAAACTTCCCGCAATATAAACCAAATCTCACAAATTTAAACAAATAAAAACCAATGAAGACCACATTAGCCACGTACCAAACAATGATAACTGGTTCTTCGAGCTATTGTGCCTCTGCTATAACACGACCAAATTGCAGGTGGCGGTGGCGGTGGCGAATGGACTGGCCGAATGGACTGGTGTAGGTTACAGATTTGGTCACTTTTCTCACTTGAAGGTTCAGTTAGATCTTGGTGTAGGTTGTAGAGAGCTTGGGTATGAAGGAGAATGAAGTTTGAAGCTTGGGTGAGGGTGAGGGAGGAGGAAATGGGAATGGTTGTTGGGTGAGGGAGGAGGAAATGGCAGTCGGGTGAGGGTGAGGGAGGAGGAAATGGCTAATGGAAAACTTGTAAATAGATGACGTGGCCACCACCACGTCAGTCAGCCAGGCAATTCGGGATGATTCGGTGACGAGTTTAGCATTGCTCTTGGGTTTTTCTTCCCAATGTTGAAGACAATGAGAACAGAGGACAAAGGCCTCTATTTCACGCCAGGCCCAACTATTTTGTTCCCTCAAAATATTTCGTTCCTTCAGTTTTCCCTCTTATTTCTGTCTAATCTAAGCGTAATCTAGGCCGAATGACATGTCGTTTGAAAGGGCAATTTTGGAAGGAAAAAAAAAACGTTAGTTAATCGTGGACTGCGATTCACGCCCCAAACGTCCATTAAAAAAGGACGGAGGGAGTATAGGTTACGGAGGTCAAATAGCATTTTTTGAGGTCAGGGAAGGTATTTATTTTCGCGAATTGTCTAGGAGAGTAAAAAGTTATATCCCCTAAATATTATCTTTTGTTCGTGGATGATTTCTCTAAATTTATGTGGTTTTATCCGATTAAATTGAAATCAGATGTATTCTTAGTGTTTTACCTTTTTCAAGCATTTGTTGAGCGCCACTTTAACAGGAAAATTAAATCTGTTCAAACAAATTGGGAGGTGAATTTCGACCATTGACTAAAAACTTTGACACTTTGGGTATTCATCATGTCATGTGATCGCATATCCACGAACAAAATGGGCAAGTGAACATAGACAAGTTGTAGAAATTGGATTGTCGTTATTGACTCATTCATTCGTTCCTCATTATTACTAGGATTATGCATTCGAAACAGCAGTCTACTTGTTGAATCGTCAACCGTCATCATCTCTCCATTTCAACTTTCCATTTTCTACCCTCTATGGTTTTACACCTGCTTGCTCATTTCTTCGAGTATTTGGTTATAGGTTTTTTCCCTTCTTAAGACCATACAATCACCACAAAATCTTGTTTCTTTCTACCAAATGTGTCTTCTTAGGATATAGTCCTAAACATTTTGGTTATCGGTGCTTGGATTTACAGTCAAATACTCAATATTGCACGGCATGTAAAAGTTAATGAACTGAAATTTCCTATGGCACAACCTTCTCTGTTAGGATCTAGTTCATCTCCCATTCCATCTCACATTATGTGGGTGTTTGTGGTTCAAGGTTGGGTTGGCCAACCAGCTTCTATCAACCCAAAAGCTGAGAAAGGTGTTTGGTAAACACCAGGATGGTAGAGCTTTTCCAAAAGTCCGTTTGGTTTCCTTTGCAATTAATTGACAATGGCCACTACTAAGAAAGAGAGCAGTGGTAGAAGCTACCTTTTCCATAGTACGGGAAGCTGGCTCTTGTATTAACTTGGGCAAAAAAGTTAGGGAATGTTCGTTTTATTTACAAAAATACCAAGTATAAATTTATATCTAACTCCAAAAATTTTATTCAGAAACACGATTGCAGCTCATTCTTTACAAACCCTAGAAAT
>NBIL01149935.1:0-10949 GCA_002752925.1 Viola pubescens var. scabriuscula | reverse complement strand
TAACTTCTTGATTCTCTTTTCCTTGCTGCCATGATCTCCATGGCTTTAATAATACCTCTGCTTATTAAAAAAAAAAAACAACAAGTCGAAGTTCTTGCTCGTATAGTGCTATGAGAGGTCTTTTAGGAGTAAGACAAACCCAATGGGAATACCATAGCAGTAAAAGGAGAATCTATATGACCAATGATGCTGTTGGTATTTTTGATGGCCAAATAAGCAAGCCTGCAAGATATTTTTCAGTATTTTTCTCTAAAATACCGCAATTTTCATAATGATGTAGATCTATTAACGAAGGATTGATATTTTTGAACCATGCAGAAAACTAACTCAATGAGTACAAACCTAGACATGATGATCGATTTCAAATTAAAGATCTCAATAACACAGCTAGATCTATTACCAACAATGTGATAATCAACCTAGAAGATATAATTGATGAAGAGTGGAAATTGTTGTTTTTACTTAACCAATTAAAAACTTCCTAACTTTTAATTATCTAAGAGTTTAAGACAAGAACTTAGGAGAAATCTCTTTCAATTATCAAAACAATTCCCAGTTTACAATGACAACCTTGGTAATCTATTTATACTAAAAAAAATCCTAAAGAAGTAGAAAGAAAGAAAATCTAATATGACTAGAAGTAGGTAAGGCAAAATCCTAGGCCGAGTAGGACTTGACTTTCCTACTTGGCCGGCAACTCCTAGGCTCAGTAGGACTAGGACTCCTACTCCTACTTAGCCGATGACTCTTAATTCAACTCCAACATGAATTTGGATTTAAAATGACTCAAAATAAATGATTATTTTCATAAGGATTTCAATTGAAAATTTAGAATTTCTAAAATTATTACAAGTCTTGGATAAAATAGGTGAAAGATGACAAAGTTGCAAAAAGCCCCCCTTACACTATTGTAGTACAAACACCATTCTTGAGTCTTCAAGTACTCCAATTGACATCTATTGAACCAACAACGTCCTCATGTGATGTTTGAAGGAGGGTGACCAATCTTGGTTGTTTTCCCTCAAGATAGCTTCCTCGATCATTGCTTCTGATCGTGATGTCGAACCGCCATCTCTTTCGCTTCTTCGGTTGCTTAAGACTGTATGAAATAAACCAAAGAATCTTAGGACACTTGAAGAAGCTCCATCCATAACTCTCTCCATAGAATTTTCTTTTCCAAACCTTACTCGATTTTTACCACTTAAGAATATTTTGGAAATAATTATGGAAATGAAATATAACAATAATTAATTGCAAGTTAAGTTTTTTATATCCGGTGGACTTCTCTTGTTGAATAAGAATTTTATCTTCATAAAAGTCAAATGTTCGAAGCTTATCTGTTAATAATCTCCTCTTTGGATTCATATCAACGCTCCTTTGTGAGCTCGTAGTCATCTTATATGTAGATTTGGATCCGTGTAACGACATGTTATTTGTTACACACCCAACCGTTTAATTCTTTTCTTTTCTTTTTTTACGTTTAAATTTGTTAGTTTTTTTTCTTTTTCATTCAACTTACGGTATAACTTATTAGTTTTCCTTTTACTTAAAAATATAATAGTTTTGTTTAGATCAGCGACTAATAATTTTTTGTTCCTAATGGTTGGTTTATTAAAGTAATATTCATATATAGGTATTTTTTTCATGGAGTAATTTTATTTCTCCCTCGAACTAAAAAAGCTCAGAGTTAGATATGTCCAATGACTAGTTTCTGTAAGTCGCTGATGGACTTAGGAATTTCACACTTCAGTGGATTGCTATAATTAAGGAACAAGCCTTAATCTTTTTCAGGTAATGAGCCTTCAAGCAAACAGGAACGCGTAGAACTCTTGAAGCTTCGAGAGTGAAACAATCTCTGATGGTACCTGACCTGAAAATTTATTGAGGCTGATATCCATAAAAGGGAGGTTTTTCAAGTTGGAGATCGCAGGAAGAACAAAACCAGAGAAGTAGTTGCTTGATAAATCCAAATAAGTTAAGGATTGAAGTTTGTTAAGATGGCGCGACAACTTGCTGTTGTTCAATCGTAGAACTTGCAAATGGTGCAACCCACCAAGCTGCGTGGCTACATTTCCCTTAAGCCCTTTGTTAGAGAGCTCGAGTGAAATGACATGTTTTTGGTGGCAAGTAACCCCTTCCCAATGGCAATGATGAGCAAAGCTATTCCTAGCAAGCACCGGGTTGAGCACTACTCAATAAAATTAAAATATCATTCACTACTAGGGTTCGTATATACGAGTTACGTTATAAAAACGGTACGATAAAATATTTGTGAAATTACGCGATCTTAAATGGGGTAAATCGGAGAATTCACACATAACTTCAACTTTTAGGTCCAATCTCATGTGCACAGGCTCATCCCATATCTCTTGCTCTTTTATTAAGCCCAAAGTCACAAAATAGTATATAAAGAAGAGGTGATGATATGTTTTTAAGCGATTTGGTATAAATAATCGTTGTAATATCTTACTTTTTACAACACCCGAAGCTATATTCTTGGTCATCCTCGTAACCCTCCTCAAGATCTTGTTTTTTTTATTTACACAAATTAAACGTAACCCTTTTCTTCTTTTTCTTTAGGTATTTAAGGTTTCGCACCTCGCAGAGCAGATTATAGTAGTGTTAGGACTAGTTTGAAGAGTACTTGCTTTAGATAAGATCGTTAATTAATGGTATAAACAATCTTTTTTATATCTTCACGTTTTCTTCTTTTAAATCCTTTTAAGGTTTAAATCAGTGCAAGTTTACACCATTTAATTCAATTTTGCATTGTTTTCTTTTCAGATGTTGAAGGTTTCAGTAGCTTCTGGTGGGGTCGAACAAGTAGGAGCAGCGACCTTTAAGGGTTGACTACTCATTGCTTTTTTATTATCTCGGTCATAATCCAAAACTAACAAAAAAATTTAAGAGTTTTTCTACTGTGCCCGACTTGAACACCGGTGCTTTACCAATACAAACGGTTAGATTTAATGTTAGTTAATCTTGACCTTATGATTTGTAAAAAATGACTAAAAAATAACAATTTAAATTTATCACATTTTTTATTAGGAAAAAAAAAATTTAACTTAAAAAGAAATAAAAATCACTTATTAAATTCCATGAAATTCTTAATCAGAATAAAGTTAACTGATTAAAAAATCTCTTCTTGAACGACTCTTCGCCTTCCTCCCACAATCTACTCTAGTACAAAAAAAAATGGAGAATAAGATTGAATCCTTGGAAACAAATCACAACCAAGCTCTAAGAGTTATCATCAATTCTATGAAATAGGGTAATAAACACAGGAACTTGTTAGTTTCAATCACAATTTGGGCATTGAATTTTTTTTAGGCAATTTGATAGATTCTTCATTTATAATTTCTCCCATTTTTCTAACCTCTTTGATCTCATCAAATTGGTTCTCATATATACAAAATTGCTCTATTAGTGGCTGATGTAGGCCTTAGGAAAGTACACATTTGATTTAATTTTCCGATATTTTCAAGGGAAACAATAACCTATAATGCTTCTCTTTATAAGTAATTTAGTAATTTGATGGATTTGAGTTTGTGTAAGTGGAAAATAAGAGAAAGAGAATGGAGAAATTGGTAAAGAAAGAAGAGCGATCGATATGAATAGAATATACTTTGATCTTCACTATCCATTTTTTCCAACGGTTGGGATTGTGTCAAATTTACATTTTGTGTGCTTTTATTATTAATTAATATTTATTATCCGGGCTAGCTCATGGACAGACTCATGGGTTAGACGGTCAAGTCATGCACATGCGAGCTCAATTGCCTTGAAGAGTCCAGAAGGATCCGAAAGGCTCAAAAGGAGTCTAGCCCATTGTGGATTAGTATCGATTTTGTCTATTTCTCTATTTTTCTCTAACTTAGAGAATTTTTAACTCTTAAAATTCATGAGGTTAGGTCTCACATGTGTATTGGAAAAAAATAAATATCTGTGAATTTTTTATAAACTTAAAGGCTTGTTTGAGAAAAAAAAATAATCCAACTTAGAGGCTTATTTGATTTAAAGAATATACCCATCAATTTTTTTGTAGAAAAAATAACGCTCAATGTCTATTTTCCTCCCTCTACTAATTGTTCCAAAAAATTTAATAGCTCCCTACATTAGATAAAAGCTAACATTGCCCCGTATGTTTGTACACTAGATTCAAATACTTCCCTCACTTTTATTTTTATATTCAATTAAGGACAAATCATATGTTTCTCATCCTTTATCATTTCAAGCCCTGACATTTTCTTTCACTTCTAGATCAGACCCTAAATTTAACCTCTCCCTGAATAGGCCCCTAATTTTATATTCCGTCGTGCACGTTTACCCTTAACTTAGTTGCCGTTAGTCAATTAGACTTCCGTACACCTAACTTTTCAACTAATGAAGACTAACACCTTCAGTCTCTTTCGTTTAGTCCCCTCTAACCGACACGTATTTTAAATGACGTCTTTTTTGCACGATATATTAACTAAATTAGGGCTAAACGTGCCCGACGAAATATAAAATTAGGGGCCTATTCAGTTGATGCGAGCACGAGCGCAAACCCTAATTTGCCGCAGACGCAGACGCATGCACCAACCGTGCCATTGCCATCTCTTGGACCAATGACGCGTGCGAAGGGCAAGGAGATTCAAGCAAGACTGTCTTCATTGTTGTTCAAGGAGCTGGAGCATGAAAGCCTCATCGAAGAAGCTGTCTTGCGAGAGAAAGAGCCGAGGCTAGTCACATTGTTGATTGTCGCGCCTTGCGCATCAAGCAATGTCGACTGGGGCCATTTTACTCATATGACATCCGAATTGAGTTCCGTTTGATTGATTTTATTTCTATGGATGTCTATTGAGTGGCGACCAAGTTTCATAGCATTTTGCCAAAGGATGAAGAAGTTGGTGCGACCTCAACCCAAGCCGCACATGGATTGCGCATAAGGACATACGTTTGGGTCGATTGGGCCATTCTTCAATTGGGCCGTGCGAATTGCTATTTTATAGTTTGCAGACTTATTTAACTTAATTGTTTTTAGTTTATTTAAGTTATTTGAATAATTGCACGAGTAGGATTAGAGGTAGCCTACTTAGAGTTGGACAAGTACTATTTTAGGTGCTATTTAAAGAGCGCTTGGCTATTGTGTTTAGGGTTCGGTTATTTTGATTAAAAATAAGACTATGTCTTTTGCAGAGATGTTTCTCTATTGTTCTTCGTGAACCTTGTTCTTCCTTGAGTCCGAACGCTTGAGTAATTTGCAAGTAAAACCCGAAAGTTCACCTATTGTGTCGTTTCGCCTAGGAGTGTATTCACGAGTTGAATATAGGCTTAGAATTCGATCCAATAACCTCACTTGAAATCGATTAGGAGTACTAACACGAGTTGTTAGTAGGCTTAAGCTCGTACTTGTTGAGTTTATCTATTTTCCGCAAGAAATCCAATCTCGAACTAGATCAGAATCACGTGCTACGCATCCTACGCAATTAGGATCGTATCATCAGTAAGGGGTTAAAACTTACAGAAAGTTTATTTTGCCTATTTATTTTCAATTAAGTCTTTATGTTTAGAAAGTTTCTAATTGATCCTTACATTTAATAAAATTTTCTAACTCTTCAAATTTCATGATATTAGGTCCCACATATCTATTGAAAAGAAAAATTATATAACCGGTGAATTTTTGAAATTAAATATTCTAAAATTTTAGAAAAATGAGAGGAAGAGACCTAATTGAGATACTAGATATTTTTATAAACCTAAAGGCTTATTTGTGAAAAGAAAATACTTCAACCATTTTAAAGTACAAGTTATAACTTATAGTAACAAATCGAATATTTCTCATACTTTTATAATTTCATGTATATAAGCTACAAAAGAAGGTGATAATATATTAACTTTTAGCCTTATAATTGGAAACGGGTGATATTTTAGTCTTAATGTATAATCTGCTACAACCCGATATTGCAGTGAAACCCGATATTGATTTTAATAAGTTAACCAACATTAGCTTACATATTCTTTTTCTTCTTCTTCTAACATAATAATAATAATAGAACTGTAGTCCACACGTACTTCCTCATTAAGGACATGCTTCCAAACCCCATCACAGCTGGATTAATCGCTAGCCTCTGCCGTCCTTACGTGTCGCACCTCCAAATCTGCCCCGTTGGTTTTAATTAGGGTCAACCTGATTGATGATCTCCAAGAGTCCGATGGTTATGCAGGAAATCAATTGGAGTACATGCTGTCATCCCATCCAATGGCCAAAGTGTACGGTCTGGGACCACCCTTTGTGGGCTCCCCACCTAATCTTTGTTACTGTAAGAAAACAACCTTCATAGGTGGACCCTAATAACTTGCTTACCGGGTATGAGCAACTAGTGATTGGAAGAGTGCTGCGACTCCACTATCGGTGCATCAACTATTGATTAGATGCTTATTTTGTATAGGAGATTTGATTAGATGTTTATTTTGTATAAATTCATTATCAATTATTTCCTTTTTAGATGATGATACTACTGATATTTGGTGTATTCTCTTCTTTTTCATAGAAATTAGACAAAAGAATCAAAGAAAGAAGAAGAAAAGGAACAGAAACATCAAGAAAATAGAGCAAAAAGAAGACAGTGGGGAAAAAAGCTATATCAGAATGAACAAGCCTCTCCCCTAGGCCTAGAGGAGGGAACATCAACATCAGGATGGTGGCTCTTCACTAGGCCTAGGACGATTTCAACTGGACCAAGGAGTAGCGAAGTGGGCTTAGGTCGCAAACCAAGGCAAAGCGTGCCAACACTCCTGCATTCGACAGAAGACTTCCAAAAGGTGTTTCAAAGCTGTAAAACATCCTAAGGGATGAGAACAATTCATTTTGTATTTTATCTTAAATTCCAGGAAAACAAGGATAGAGATAAGGATGATTGGATTTTTGCTAGTATAGAGTAGAGTCGAATTGAGGGGGAACCTCTCTTCCTCTCTGTTCTCACTGCAACCAGACTTGAAAACTCCATTGTTTTGCTCTCCTCGTCTTCTTCATTGAAACGAGGAGATTTATTTTATGCAATTGAATTTCGTATTTTATTTTATTATATCTATCTCTAACTAAGTAAATCATTCTTAGTAAAGACTCAAAGATTCATGATTCTAGTATTGCGAGGTCTAAATAAATTTAATCAATTCTAGATTTCATATTTCTTCTCTTCTGATTTCTTATCAATTTATTCTTGTTTTGATTTAACAGTGACCAACTTAAGTTTTAAACTTGAATATTTACAGCTTTTCCTAATAACTTTGGGTCTACATTGTTAGAAGAAATTCGTAAGCAGCTAGCTTGTGGCCAGCCGGAACTCTTAGTGAACGAGCTGGATTCAGTTAGAGAAAAAGAAGAATTAGGTTATAGGGGCGAATAGACTGATCCCTAGGCCTAGGAAAGGCCTATCCCTGTTTTTATCAACTAACTAGTTAAAATCCTATAAATGAATATTAGGATTACTAAGAAGGTTAGAGTTCTTAATAGAGGGTCTCTTTAAGAAACTTGATTAGGAGGAGAGTAGGAAATCAAAGTGAACTTGATTTCTATAGTCTTCATATGAAACTCAGTTTTAAACATCTTTGCATCAATGATCAATACATGTGAATTATGACATTGGGTATGTTTTTACTGGTAATTTCTTATCATCTGATTTTAATTTATTCATCATTTGTTTGTTTACTGTTTTGATTGCATTCTGTTTTAGTAATTAGTTCTTATAAAAACCCTCATTTGTTTACTTATTTGTTTTCATCTTGTCTTCGTCTTGTTTTAAGCCTACCCATTCTCTGTGGATCGAACATCTTACCATTATTTGCAAATCTTTATAGCTAATGATAAGTTGAATTTATTTTTGACGGACTCGAGACATCCTACTCCCCAACAAAGCAAAGTTCTGAGGAAGTTAGAGCTTGAGCAAGGTGGTGTTGACGCTTCTAGTAAGTATGTTCCTACGAAGTCTAGAGCTAAGACGAAATAGTGCCCAAAGTTATTGTTATTAATGATACCATTCTTGTCGAGAAAGTTGTTCCTGTTTGTAAGATAATCGCAAAATGAAAGGCGTAAATTGATCCTTTTCCGGCAACAAAAAAACCCAAAGAAAAAATCAACTAGTTCGACTAAGGGGGTGGTAGATGATCCACTAGACGTTCCAACATTCAAGTGGAAAAACCCAAACTGACTGGTGAGTCGCTTGAACATGGTCGTTAGGAATACATAATACGACAAATGATTGTAATGTTGGTGTGAGGTGTTTGTCAAATGCATTGGATAATGTGATAGGGTGTTTTTCAGAGTCTTTTGATAAATTGTCTTATGATGGTTATGATTATGAAGGTGCGGCTACGCGTGCAGCTAGGAAGAAGGATCTTGATGCTATTATGGATGCTCAAGAAGCGGAGCGACATCGCAAAGCAGTGGACATAGGTTCTGTGACTGTTTTTCCAATGAAAGAGTCTTGTGACGTTGGGGCTTCTATGGTGGAGAAAGTGTCTTTGAGTGTTCCTGTTGAGAACGTTGTTGGAGATCCTAAAGATACGGCGGCTTCTTTGACTAGGCATGTGAACAAGTCTGTGGAGAAATAGGCATTAGTTTCTAAAGATGTCAATGTGATGGAGTCGTTACTAAAGAATTAAAGGAACGTTCCAGTCAATTATGTGCTTGTTAATGTGATTTCTCCTTCACCACTCAGGTCTCTTACACACTCTATAAATTTTCATGAGACGGGTATACCAGGTGTGTCGTCTTAGACATTCGCGGGGTCGAAGATTGTACCTTAGTTGAAAGCCTTAAAGATATACCTCTAGTGTAGGCAAGTTCACTCGTTCTTGTCTCTCTTTAAGAGGAAATGAAAGAGGAACCGTCTTACGATGTCGTTTACCTCAGGTGATAGTAGAGGCCTTGTGATTAAGGTTGCAGAGGTAAGTGGATTCTTGGAGACTGTGAGATAGAGTTATGGCATTGAAAAGCCTGCTTGCATGGATTCACGTGTGTTGAAACTGGCCTCGGAGTTAAACTGATTGTCTATTTATGAGAATAGCTTTGCGAAGATGACCCCGCCTCAAGTGTTGTATATAATGCAAAGAGGACGAGTGAGAGGATTTTCCCTTGATCGGCAGCTTCGCAAGTTAATAGAGCATAAATCTTCAAATGCTGCCAAAGTTGGTGACGCCGTTGCAAAAGAGACCTTGTTTGTTCAACAAGTCGAGTTATAGCCATCAGTCAAGGCAAAAAAAGGAACGAATCATGGAGTTGGAGGTGTTATTAAAGGCTAAAATTGTAGAGAAGGAGCGGGTGATGACTAAGCTTGGCGAACGGGTTGAACAATTAACTGCACAAGTAAAGAGCTTAGAGAAGGAATGGTCTGAGTTACAATATAAGTTATCGCAAGATGAATAAGAGCTAGAGACTGCGGACAATCAAATCAAAGAGCGACTGATCGCTAGTCGAGAACATTAAAAATAGTTGTATAAATATGAATGAATTAAGAGAGAATTACAACTTATCACAACCACAATTGACTTGTAAATGGTGGTAAGAGGATCGTCCACAAAGACTTCTTGGGTATGTAGTTTTGGGTTGACTTCCTCGTCACTGAAATTGTTGGTTTGACCTGAAACTAAAAACAGAAGAGTAATAAATGTAAACAATAAAGGTGGGCTTGATTAGAGGCTTGGCCAAGACAAAACAGCTAGGTCTGAAAATTCAGATGGTGGGAATTCCTAGTAAGGGCGCTTTGAGAGTTGCGTTTCTTATACTTCGATCACTGATTCAATAATGTTCATCTTTATCTCTATAGCACTGCTATAGAATGCAAGGACTCATGTACACTCCTACTTCCCTCCCGTATCAAATTCCCTAGCGGGTGCTCCCTACTAGACAATTCTAACCAAAAAATACTTTGCTGGTTAAAGGGTTTACTATTTTAGCTGCTGGCTTGATTAGATTACTATGGCGCAATCATTCTCAATGGCTTAGGGGAAGACAACACCTAACTCAAGTTTACCTCGCACTTAAGGCCATCGGTTGTCTATCGAGTCTGAGTTATATTGTTTATTTTCTCTAGCCTACGCGAGACTAGTTATTTATTTGGCCTATTTGGTTTCACTCGTCCCTTTCTAGGTTGACTACAACTCGCAAGCTAAAACCTAAAAGTGATCAATTCTAGATTTCAACAAGAAAGCGATTTGTTAAACCAGAAAATAAACAATTATAGAGGTAAAGATTATTAAGAATGTTTAGATTTCACGAAGCATAAGAAACAAGCTCAATCAGCCCTTACCAAGAATGCGTGTTTAGCCGGACATACTCATGGAAGAAAATAAAGATTCTTGTTCCATAAAAGAAATTAAATCTGTAAATTCTAGAACTGGAAAGTTACAGAGCAGAATGGAAAATGTTGTTGTCGTGAAAGAGAAAAGAGAGCCCCCCCTACAAGGGCTCTCAACAACTTTTTAACATAAGCTGTCTTTTCAAAATAAAAAAATTAGGATAAAAGATAAAGATAATTGTTTGAGAGATATTATTGTTCAAGAGAGATTCTTCCAGTCGTGATCGCAAATCCCTCAAATTTCGCAACCACTACAACTGCCATCTCGCATCCTCAAGTCTCTTACTCAAGTCTATCCCTGTCACGACTGTCTTGGCCAAGCCCGCAGCCAAGATAGATTCGACTGCCAGATTTCATCTCCTCTGCTGCTATCCTTCAATTGTTGTGCTTCCAAGTAATTCTGCAAAAATGGGGAGAATCCATAGAAATCAATATCTTTACTGCCAAATTTACAAACAATTAGACAGTAAAAGAATGAGAAATTAACGCTCAATCAAATTCCCCTACACTTAAACTATGCCATCCCCCAAGCATACCGACTCGATAACAAAACAAAACACAAAAGAAATAAAATCAGAAAATATTTGTATCTAAGCATCCGACTTATCACAT
>NBIL01149924.1:0-23650 GCA_002752925.1 Viola pubescens var. scabriuscula | reverse complement strand
TTTTAAAGTCAAAAAAATGTGGAGGTATGAAATTAGTCAATCAATTGTTTGACAGGTACCATTTTTAGCAATATCCCATTCAATAACCAAGGTAACATTAACTAAATTGTAAATCTTTTGACTTTATATTCACGATTAGGTGAGTGGTGTAACCACCAAGTTGTAAATTTAGCTAGACATATCCTTAGTGGTTTGTCATAATAACTCTTACACAACAAGTTACAAACTTTTCATACCTGAACTTACTAGATTGTAAATTTTTTGACATTATAGTTACGATTAAATACATGATGTGCCCATTGAGATGTAAATTTTGCAAGACATGCATTCTAAATTGTTTTTACTAAAAACTTATACAGAAGAAGTTGCGAGCTTTTAATTTCTGCACTTACTATATTGTAAGTCTGTTGATTCTATGTTTACAACTAGATGGGTGGTGGGTCTAGTGAGATATAAATTTATAAAAATTGTCAGAAAAAAAAAATTGAAATACTCTTCCAAATTTGTAATAAATATTGATTGACATTAAAAGTTTGATAACTATAATAAAATATTATTATAATTAAAATAAAAGTCTCAAAAATTATAAAGTTTATATATATATATACTAGATTGAGTTTTGAAATTCTATGCTCTTTGACTCACCTATGATCGAAAACAAATAGATTCATCTCTCTATATATAAGCAAATGTGTTCCTTACGAAACAAGACTAGTAAGCAATGAGTTAATCCTTAGAATTGATGTATAATTATGATCAAGGTTGTTAGAATCAAGACTTTAATTGAAATCGAAATGATTATGTAAAATCGGAAACTTAAAATCGTAAGAGTTTACATATTATAAAGATTCTAATACTTTTATGTATATTTAGTTATTTACTAATTTTTTTAAAATAATTCGACTAATAATAATCACTAAATTTTATAAACTATAATTTTATAGTCACCTTTCCAATAATATATCAATACTCGATCGAGACTTGTCTTAACGGGAAGGACACCAAATTTTTATTTTTTTATTGCATAAATGAAAAATGGTAAACATTTGTCCCTCATGTGGCTGTGCTTCTTATATATATATATTTTTTAAAAAAAAATTGAGATAAATAAATGAGTATGAAGAAGCAGGATTTTGAGGTGGAGAAGAAGGAAAATAAATAAAGAAAAAATTAAGCCGTTCTTTTTGCTATTCAAAACAAAAAAGAGAAAAAAATGGTACAGCAAATCAAAATGAGATATTCAATGTCAATTAAAGGAAGCTGAGCCGAACCAAGCCAAATCGTTGCTGTCAACAAAAAAAAACCACTAATCTCCAACCCGGATGCATCAACTCTTGTACACACCTGATCCCACCAATACTACTGTCAACATACTATTTGCTTGACTGCTGTCAACTAAAGCCCATCCCTTTGTAAATTGCTACTTTATAGTACCAAGTTCTTCGAGGACATCCAGAGATGGGAAAACTATGCATCCTAATATTATAAATTAAAATCGGTGTAAGGTTCTGTCGAAGCTCAGTGTTGTTGGTGGTGGGGTGTCGGCATGCCACAAGAGTTAAGGTTTTAGGGTTTCGATTGTAGAACGAAAGGTTTTGCTCTCTTGAGTGTTGTAGCAAAAAAGTGAAAGCAGAGAGGGAGTATAGAGTAGAGAAAGGGCGAGGGAACTGGTTTCCTCGGCAATATTGAAAAAAGAATTTTGGTTTTATTGTTTTGGTTACAAAAATGCAACAAATAGCGTAGAAGAGTAAATTATCCTTTTCCCCAGTCTAGAAGTTGACGTACATGAGGTACCTAACTAGTTCATCGGTCTAGGTTTGGTCTAGAGGTGTCAAAATGTACGTGATTCATCGGGTCGACTCGTATCCAATCTGTTTTAAACCGATAAGGATCAATTATTTTTTACCTGTTTTAAATTAGGGTTAATCTGATTCTACCCATTAGTAAACGGGTCGATCTATTTGACCCGTTTATTCCTTAAGAGATTTTGGAAAAAAAAAAAAAAATGAACATGGGTTCGACCCAGCTCACCTAACACTCTACCACTTTCATGTCATTATGATTTAATATATGCACTAAAACTCTAATCCATACCACTGTTGTGATCCAATGTAGGTACCAAAGCAAACTAATTCATACCGGTATATCACTGCATTCGAGACTCATTGCTAGATGATTCGATCCTATAATATTATAAAATATATATATATCTTTTAATAATCATAAAAAATTTCAAAAATTATAAAAAAATCAGAATTATTATAAAAGCAATGAACCTTAGGAAAAAATATAAAAAAATTCAAAAAAAATTTAAAAAATCTAAAAGATATAACTAATTCAAATAGTTTTGATTTTTTTATCTTTTTTTATATTTTTATAATTTTATAAGTTATTACATTTTTTTAAATATTTTTTTCGGTGTTTTATGTTTTTACTATACTTTTTCTGATTTTTTATATATTTATAATTTTTTATGTTTTTATTATACTTTTTTCTGATTTTTTATATATTGATAATTTTTTATGTTTTAATACACTTTTCTGATTTTTTATGTATTTATAATTTTTACACTTTTTATATTTTTTTATGTTTGTATTATACTTTTTCTGACTTTTATATATTTATATTTTTTTATAATTTTTATACTTTTAATTATTTTTTATGTTTTTATTATACTTTTCTGAATTTTTATAATTTTTCCGTTGTTTATTTTTTTTATTATATATATTTTTTTCTGATTTTTTAAAATTAGATCGTTATAACAACATCAAAACGATGTCATCTTAGTTAAAAGAGTCAAACAGGTTGGTCCGAATCGACCCTTCAATTAAACCGGTCGGATCGACCCTTTTAATGTAAAAGGTCACCTTTTAAACGGATCAACTTGTTTAACCCGCACCCCCGTTGGGATATATGCATGAGTGAATTGAATATTTCCTGGCCCTTTAATCAACTGGATATGCGCGCTTCCTTTTAAAAACCAAAGGTACGGACAATTAATTTTTCAAAATATAAATAAGCAAAGAAAACGAGAACAATGTTAATAATTTACAAATATTTGAAGCAATGACACTAAAAGGGAGATGCACATGTTAATAAGAAAAAGAAGATAAGCTAAGCATGAAAGTGCATTCTGCCTTAAAGTGATGAAGATAGGATTTAGATTAATTAAGATAATAAGAAAACAAAACAAAACTCTTAACTATAAAGAAAAGAACACAAAAAAGATCAAATCAATTAACCAAAGACGCTTAATTATACAGTATAAAGGACATGCTTATTTGAAGTAGCTTAATTAAAATCGTCGAAAGTAAAGTTGCTTACGAGAAGTTAGAAGAATAATTACATGACACTACAAGCATTAGGGTTCTCATCACTGAAAAATTGAGGGGGGTAAGCATACTCCAAGTAGTATTTTGGTGCCAAATATTCACTTCTCTTAATATCTCCACCTGCTTTCTTGTCATCCTCCGATCCCTCTTTCTTCTCTTCCTTCTTCTCTTCTTTCTTCTCTTCTTCCTTCTTCTTCTCTTCTTCTTCTTGTTTTATTATCGAAACTTGTTTTCGCGTTTTCTTGTACACATCATCCACAAGCTTTGCTGGATCAACAACTCCTTTTACTATTACTTGACTATTGCTTAGGTCTGTTTCCACTGACTCTACACCTGTGATCATTCTTGCATATATATTTCAACAAGAACGAATACAATTTCATAAATTCGCGTCACTACTTTACTACCCGCAGATAACCACTGATTACTTACCTTTGATCTTTCGAATACGCTTTTGCAAAACTTGGGCACAGGCTTCACAATGCATTCTAACATTCAATGCCACTGTTACAACGACTGGAGGCTGCCAATTAGTCACAGCTAGCTTGAGTTAATTTTTTGCATAAAAAAATAATCAACAAAATTTATTCAATGCCACAGTTTATTTTTCTTTCCTTTTTTTTTTTCCTGATTTCTTCAGTAGATAATATACAGTCAACTTAACTAATCCCATGAAGGAAATTAGACTCCTTTCATAGTAAGGCTAGCTTCTGCATGGTCACTTCTCAATAAAGGTGGTTTAACTTTAATTTTTCATTTTTGACTCTTTTTTAACCGATGAAATTACTCGCATTTCATTGTCAATTAAGAATTTGCAACTTTTAGATTAAAAATGAAAAAAAGAGGCCAAAAAGAAATACTAATACAACAAATGAATGGACCTAAGAAGCCAACTGACCCGATTTCTATGAGAGAAATTGGCGAAAAATGCGATAAGTGTTCTCCAGAATTTTCCGCAAACGTTTTGTAAACTTTTTCTCGAGTGGTATAATCATCGCGTCGCTTACCACAACATTTGCGGAAAAATTTACAAGACGTCCAAAATAGACTTCCATCTCCATTAAAGTTTACAACACTTTTGTTTGGCCCCCTTTCTTTATTTTTTGCTTTATTATGTTTGTTTGAGATCACGAGATTACGAATCTACTTGCAACTTTTAAAAATAACTTAAAAGATATTGAAAACTTTCTAAAAAAAACAGTAGCTAGCTAAATATTCTAAATGCATGTTACGCTCAACCTTAGTATATAATTTCAATTCAACTTCTTATTTAACATGATAAACCATTTATTAAGAAAAATCAGCATAGAATATAAATTCTTCATCATTATTTTAGTATGTAAAAGTAAATTTATTTTTCAATTTAAAAAAAAAAAATCCTTAATATATTAATTTTATTTATACTTATAAAAATCCATATCGTATGAGCTAAAGGAATTATGAAATTAGCATAAATGAAACATTTTCCTAAGGTTTGGGATAAAATTTACATTAATTTTTTATTCCAACATTTTCTTGAATAATTTTAAGAATAAAGAAGCTAATTTCATTATTCCATGTGAGCTTTATTAATTTTCTTATACAATTTTATATTTTAAAGTGATGTTTGGTTCTAGAAATGTTACTTTCCCCGGAAAGTGATTCCCGGGAAAGTAATTCTCCGAAAAAATATATTTCTATGCTTGTAAAATTTAAAAAATATTTAATAAGAAATGATAAATATATTTTTCTAACCTACTTTTTTCCCCACATTATGAGGCAATGCATATTTTTACAGTCCAAAAATGTTACTCTCCGTCTTTTAATAAATGTCATTTTCTTACGGATTTTTACTGTTCATAATACTTGTCATTTTATCTTTTCCGAAGCATATACTTTGTGCAAATGATAATTTTTTTTTTATGCATTAACCCAATTTGATGATGGTGTGGTAATTTGAGTAAAAATTAGGAGTAAAAATAAAACAATATGAAATAAAATAAGATCAAAAAATTATTATTTTATAAATTCTTACTATTTCAAAACGACATTTATTAAAAGACAGAGGAACTGAATATTAAATTGGAGTTGGAGTTTCTAATTTGTAATTTCCTTAAGAAAAGATTGAAACTGCAATTTGGGGGTGAGGGACAAAACATTAAAGCCCGTGACCCTATAGGACTGGCAAATCACACCCTCTCCATTAAGAAGAGAAATAGGAGGAGTTTGGACTTTGGACCCCTACCCTATTTCCTCGAGGAGTGTGCCCACGTCACAACATTTTCATTTCAGCTTGGAAACAGCAGTCACAAGATTCACTCTGCTTGGTAATTGTTTCGCAGTAATTTGCATGTTCAAGTCGGTGTGGATGCCCCTATTTGTAGTACTTACTACAGTATTATTGTACACTTAAATAAAAATGTTACTCCCTCCTTTCTTTTTTAATTTTTTAATTGACGCTTTGATTTTGGGTATGTATATTTAGAAAAGTCGATGATTCACTGTTTGAGACAATTTTACTCCTTAATTTTTCTCGAACTTACGAGCGTATCATTCATATAGTTCGAGAAAAAATAAAGAGTAAAATTGTATCAAATAGTGAGTCATCGACCTTCCTCAATATGCTTGTTCAAAGTCAAAACGTCAATTAAAAAAGAACAGAGAGAGTACTATTTTATCTCAAGTTCGAGTTTTAATAACGAAATAAACCGTAACAGAACTCGTAGAAGACACTCAGAGAGCACATAATATATATTTAAATTGCTAGTATCGTTAAAAAATCAATCTTCCAATCATTGGGTGGAGTTAAGTAAATGTATATGGTGAAAACATAATTAATAAGGTAAAAATATAGTTACCTCATCTTTTTGATCTTTCTTGGGTGGATCCTTATCTTTAGTTTCTTCATCGGCTGCTTTCTTATCCTCAGCCTCTGCTGGTGGTTTAGGCAAAGGTGAAACTAATTCAACTTTCCTCCCACTCTTTTTTTGCAGCCTCTCCCACACCTTTATGGGGTCTGCTGCCTTCCCTTTCACCACCACCTTCCCTGCTTTGCTATCCGCACTCACCTCCTCCACTCCTGCACATATTTATCATTTAATATCCCTAAACAATAACAAATAAGATTAGAGCTCTAAACTTTGAAACAACCAATATTTAGTGGATATTTCATCCTTAACTTTAATTTTTTATTTAGAAAATGGAGAAAACTGTAATGGCTGAGATCGTATAAGAAAATATAATAAAGCATATGATTTCTATAAATAAATTATTTTCCTAAAATAACGAAGACACAAATAAACATCAACTTTATCTTTTTTTATTTTTGTAGTAAAATACAAGTTGTCAAATAAATACAAACATTTGTTACATCGTATAAACTTTTTTTTGGATTCAAAAGTTGGGAACTCTAGGCGTACGTGGCGTGTATACTTTTGATAACAAATGGTGAGCATTCAACGGTTATCTTGGACTATTAAATTAATTGGTCCATGAAAATTAATTAATAAAAGATTTTTCAAGAAGAGAAAAAAAAGAAAAAAAAACCTTGAAATCCTTTGAGAGAACGAGCAACTTTTCGAGCACAAGCCTCACAATGCATATCAACCTTGAGGACAATTTCTGGAACCTCATCTTCTCCTTCCTTCTTCTCATCTTTCTTCTCTTCTCCTCCCTTTGCCTCCTCTTTCTTCTCTTCCTCCTTCTGCACATAATTAATTCAAAATTCAAAAATAAATAAATAAATATATATATATATATATATAACTAGATCTGCTGCATATATACAGAAAATTAAAAAAGAAAAGAAAATGACAAAGTAATAATAATTAATTACACTCACTTCACCCATTTCTGTACTGATGAAGTTAAGCAAAGCAGAAGAACTTTGCGTTTTGGAAGAACGAGAAAGAACGAACAGTGGATGAGATGAAAGCCTCCTCTCGAGTCTCTAGTCTCTAGCTACCTCAGTTTTGGTAGTGCGGATGAGGTGAAGGAACATTTAAGTTACGTAGGGATTCTGTGCACCTGACGTGGATTTTAATAATGCATTCCTACGTGGACATGTCAAATGTCCTCTTGCTGACTCAGCATTTCGTCATTTCATATTCTTCACCCCAAAAATAAATAAATTCATATTCATATTCATCGCTTCGCAATTTCTTGTTTTGTTGTGCTGCCACTTTTTTTTTTTTTAGTAATTTAGTTATCACAATTTATTTTTTTAGTAAATTTTTAATTTTCTATAACAATTTATAGTATCTTAAGTTCTTGGGATGAAATTTACACCAAAATATTGAGATGAGATCTGGGTAATTTCATATTGAGATGGGTTTGTGCTGTGCGTTTTGATCTGTTGGTGTTCCTCAGCATTTGAAGGATTAATAGTGGCTATATGTGAACCGAGAAAAGAAAAGTAAATTGGATTTATTTATGTTTTAAATTGGTATATAAGGGGGCTGAAAGCACAAAACAGCAAAGAAATCTGGATTGTTTGCTCGAGATTTGTAATCACTACTCCATTTTTTTTTAATAAGTTTTAATATAATAAATTATTTCTTAATGTACTATTAGGTTATTAGATGTAAAATTTAACGGGTTCAAAACAAAAATATAATGATTCATAGAGATCAAATCAATAATACTTTAGTTTAGGGGTAATGCTATTTTTTATCCAAAACTAATTAGATCATCTTGACATTTACATATTTATTATATTATAATATATAAATGTGATGAGAATTTTTTACTAACACATTTATTCATCTATAATATTATATTATTTTCCTATTTTTTTTATGGTATTGACTATATTATTTTCCTTAGGTAAAAAAAATGTTTTGAAAACAATTTTGAGCGGGAATGAGACTAGCAGCCTTAATATATCTAAAACTTGTGGTAGACTCAATACTATTAATAACCTACTCACACACTCACATAACACTATTTATAACTTTATTCACACATCACAAATACTAAATTTGAATCACAAATACTATATGAACAAATCATAGACACTATGAACAAATCACAAACATTATATCCATATCACAAACTCTATATGAACATATCACAAATTGATATGATCTAGCCTAGGGTACAATAGCCGAATAATATTTGGAGCTTATGGGGGAATCTAGCCAAGGGAGTTATCTAGAGAAACCCAAACACAAGGACAAGAAAACAACAAGATACACATGGAAAGCGGAGAAATAACGCAAAAGAACGATGGAAAGGATAGTTGATACCCGGGAATAAGAGGATGAATGGAGGGAACGGAGATGAGCACACGAGAAGCGATGAACATACACTTAACTTGGCGACCACGAAGTTGGAACGGCAAGTGAAGAACACATATATTGCATTCAAATGATTTGTTCAGAACAAATACAAACCAAGGTGGATCGGAGGGAGATCGGGAGGAGTAATCTCAAACTCAAAAGATCTCTCTCAAGGAATCAAATGGAGAGCCCAAGGCTTAGGAGATAAGTTGAAGGAGTAGTTTCACTTTACAAATATCATCCAAAGTCTAAGCTCAGGAGAAAGAAAGGAAGAAGGAAGCTATTTATAGTTTGTACAAGAAATGGGCTTGAAAAGCCCAAAATTTGGTTTTGATCTAAGGCCTAGCGGTATGCTCTTAGCATAGAACAGTGTGGGGCGGTATGCTGTTAAGGGCCTGATGGTATGCTGTTAAGCCCTTAACAGCAAACCGGTAGCTTCGCTTGGATGACACCAAAATTAAAACAATTCCTGACGGTATGCCGTCAGACCTGGAGGTGTCCTGGCGGTATGCCGCCCCAGATGCTCCTACATGTCCCGAAATGGCTCCGAATTAGTTTCCACTTGCATCTTTGGGCTTGGGATGGACTGGGCATGATGTGAGATCACCAAAACAAGTTGACCCGTGGCCTTGGGAGGCTCATCTTTCATCTTGACTTCAAACCATAAGGTCATCTTCCTAGCTCGACTTCGAGTGATGGGCCCCGTCGGTACGGTGTGTGGGATGTCGGGGTCTGTTGGATCCATGATCACATCATCTCCTCCATCTTCGAAAGGATTCGTCCTTGAATCCATGTCATTGATGTCCTCTAAATCCTCTTGGCACGGAGAGATGTCGTTGACATTGAAGGTTCTGCTTATTGATCCATACTCAGGAGGTAGATCCAAGATATAAGCATTAGGACTGATGCGGTGAAGGATTTGAAATGGGCCATCTCCCGGGTACTTAGCTTGCTCTGTCGTTGCTTAGGAAAGCGATCCTTAATCCAATAAAGCCAAACCCATTGGCCAGGCTCGAAGGACGTTGGTTTCTTGCCTTTGTTGCACTTGGTGGCTTCCCGTTCATTGAGGCTCTCAATGGCTTTGCGGAGTTGTTCATGGAGCTTTTTGACAGCTGTAGCCTTGGCATTCCCATCTGCACACTTAAGAGAACTCAAGGGAAAAGGTAAGAGATCAAGAGGGGTTAAGGGCTTGAACCCATATACCACCTCAAATGGGGAATAACTGATGGAAGAATGGTAGGCATTATTATAAGCAAATTCAATAAAGACAATGCATTCTTCCCATCTCACTCCATGTTTGGCAATCATGACACGAAGTAATGATCCTAAAGTCCGATTCACCACATCCGTTTGTCCATCCGTTTGCGGATGTCTCGTGGTGGAGAAGAGGAGTTTAGTACCTAACTTCATCCAAAGAGTTCGCCAAAAGTGGCTTAGGAACTTGGTGTCCCTATCACTAACAATGCTTCTAGGCATACCATGTAATCGTATCACATGTTGGAAAAATAAAGATGCAATATGCGCAGAATCATGCGTTTTTGAACATGGTATGAAATGTGTCATCTTAGAGAAACGGTCAACCACAACAAAAATAGAATCATTCCCACATTGAGACTTAGGCAATCCTAACACAAAATCCATAGATAAGTCGACCCAAGGATGTTATGCAACAGGTAAAGGCATGTAAACCGCATGATGCTTGGATATGGACTTAGCAAGTTTGCAAACAGTACATCAATTTACAACATTAGTAACATCCACTTTCATACGAGGCCAATAAAAATGTGACTTTAGCACACGCAAGGTTTTGTCAATCCCAAAATGTCCACTTAAAGCTCCCCCATGAGCTTCCAAAATAAGCAACTCCTGAATACTAGAACGGGGTATACACAATCTATCATATTTAAACAAATAATTATCATGCCGATAGTAGTGCATATGTGCACCTCACGCGCAAGCAGCATATATATCACGGAAATCCTCATCCTTTTCATACAATTCAATCAAATGAGCAAATCCAAATATTTGTGCATCAAGGGTGCTCAAGAGGACGTACCTTCGTGAGAGGGCATCAGCTACCACGTTCTCTTCGCCTTGCTTGTATTAGATGGTATAAGGAAAGGCCTCAATAAATTCCATCCACTTCGCATGTCGCTTGTTCAGCTTGGATTGTCCTTGGAGAAACTTCAAGCTGAGATGGTCGGTGTGAATGACGAATTGATGAGGTAGCAAATAATGTTCCCACACCCTGAGTGCTCAAACTAAGGCATATAGTTCCTTATCGTACGTGGAGTAATTGAGTTGAGCACCTCCGAGCTTTTCGCTGAAGTAGGCAATGGGTCGTCCCTTTTGAGTTAGGACAGCTCCTATGCCAACACCACTTGCGTCGCATTCTAATTCGAAAGCTTTGTTGAAGTTCGGCAACGCAAGCACGGGTGACCGTGTAAGCTTTTCCTTAAGTTCTTGAAAGGCTGCGGCTTGCCTTCCCCCCACTCAAAGGTGACATTCTTCTTGGTGAGTTCGTTAAGTGGAGCGGCCATTGTTGAGAAGTTAGGCACAAAACGGCAATAAAAGTTAGCGAGGCCATGAAAGGATCTCACTTCGCTAGCATTTCTAGGACTTGGCCATTCCCGGATGGCTTTCACCTTATCCTCATCAACCTGTATGCCACCTACACTTACAACAAAGCCAAGAAAATGCACACAATCCAAACAAAACTCACACTTGACACGTTTAGCATATAATTGGTGTGTGCGCATGGTGTCAAGTATGGTGCGCAAATGAAACACATGCTTTTCAAGAGATGGGCTATACACAAGAATATCATCAAAGTACACAACAACATACTTTCCAATAAATTCTCGCAAGACATAATTCATCAATCTCATAAAAGTACTAGGAGCATTGGATAAACCAAATGGCATTACCATCCATTCATACAAACCGTGTTTGGTTTTGAAGGCAGTCTTCCATTCGTCGCCCTCATACATTCGGATTTGATGGTAGCCACTCATGAGATAGATTTTGGAGTAGATGTTGCTCCCGCTTAGCTCATCAAGCATATCGTCGAGACGGGGTATGGGATGGCGATATCTCACGGTGATTTTATTGATTGCTCGACAATCAACACACATTCTCCACAATCCATCTTTCTTTGGCACTAGCAATACGGGTACGACGCAAGGGGACAAGCTCTCTCTAATAAAACCTTTATTCAAGAGATCCTCTACTTGGCGTTGGATCTCCTTGGTTTCCTCGGGATTACAGCGGTATGCCGGCCTATTGGGCAATGCTGCACCGGGCATCAAGTCAATTTTATGCTCAACCCCGCGGATAGGAGAAAGTCCACTTGGCATCTCGGTTGGAAATACGTCATTGTATTCCTGCAAAAGGAAAACAATTGGACTTGGTAGAGAAGAAGAAGGGTTAGTGTCAACATTCAAGTTATGTGCCTTGTACCGAAATACAAGACACACCTTGTTAGCAAAAAAGGCATGCCTCACATCCTTACCCCTCGCTACCACACTCAATTGTTTTAACTCATTCTCTCTACCAAGCTTGATTTTCTCATGGCGTGTATTCAATTCTCCTTTTGCTTCCTTCTCTCTTTTTTTTCTTGTGGCTCACACTCACTCTCTGTCAAGGTGCCATGCTTGCTTTTTTCATGGTGGGTGTTTCCACTCTCACTCTTTTTTTTCTCTCCTCTTTGTGCATGCTCACTTTTTTCATACATGTTGTTTTCCTCATCACATCTTACTTTCTTCTCTCCTATTTTCTCTTTCATTTTTTTCAATAATTGAAATTTGGCACTTGCCTTTTCCATGTGCAAGTGGTCCTCACAGACTTGGGCGGGAGAAAGTGGAAGAATGCTGAATTTATTTCCAAGATGTGTGAGATGTAGTTTGTTGGTGCGGCCATCATGTATTACCCATCTATCAAATTGCCATGGCCGACCAAGAATCAAATGAGTTGCATCCATCGGAACCACATCACATAACCGCTCATCCTCATAACCACCCATTTTGAATGCAACTAGTACTTGCTCCTTCACCACCTCCCCATTTTCATTGAACCAATGCAAGGAATATGGATTGGGGTGAGGGAATGTAGGCAAGCCAAGCTTGAAGACTAAGAGATGACTTGCTACATCTACCACACTCCCATTATCAACAATAAGAGATGCTGCCTTGCCATTGATCTCACACCGAGAATGGAATAGATTTTCTCTTTGTTGTTCATTAGGGGCTGCCTCCCTCGCTTGAGCATTCATGCTCCTTCTTAAGACCAAGGTCATGGTGGCTGCCGGGTCTATTTCTTCCTCACTATTCTTGGTTTCCTCCTCCTTCGGTTTTTCTCCAACATCATTCCCCTCATCTTCACTTTCCGTCACATAATTACCCTCCCGAATGACAACTACTCGTCGATTGGGACACTCAGAAGCATGTGACCTCTACCTTGACACCTATAACATTGGATGTTAGAGGAGAATCTCTTCGGTTGGTTCGGGTTGGTAGGGTTTAGGTTTGGTTTTGGTGGAGGCTTGGAAGGTTCACTTTTGGTGTATGGTGTGTGTGGCTTTTGAGTGGCTGCCACGACTTTGGAATCTTTTGTGGCTGGTTGATCCTTGGAGTAAGGCTTCCAAGGTGTCTTCATGGTTGAGGCGTAGGGTTGGTTTCGACTAGGATAAGGTTTCTTCTTGGTGGCTTCATATGCTTCCACCTTTAGGGCATAATGGAGCATGGGTTGCAAATGATCAAGTTCCTTCAACTCAAGCTTGTACTTGATCCAATCATTAAGACTATTGAGGAACCGCGCCATAGTGACTTCTTCACTCTCTTCGGTATTAGTTTTGATCAATAGCTCCTCTAGATCATTAAAATACTCTCCCATGGACTTAGAACCTTGCTTGAGACCTTGTAACTTATTTTTCAAGTCTCTCTTATGATGTACGGGCACAAACCTTGCTCTCATCACCCTCTTCATCTCCTCCTAATCCTTAATGGCATTCACCTCTCCTCTCTCCTTGCACTCCTTATCCCACCAACTCACAGCATAATCATCAAATTCCATTGCTGCCAACTTGATCTTCTTTTCCTCATCATATCGATGAAAATTAAAAATTCGTTGAATTTTTCCCTCCCATTTGATGTACTCCGAAGGGTCGGTGGTACCCTTAAATGTAGGGATGGTCACTTTAATGCCGCTCAATTTGTCATCGACTCTAGGCTGCTCCTGCAACCTCTCTATTTGCTCTCCTAACCGAGGTGCTTGTTCTCGTTGTCGCCTCCCTCTAGTCGGTTGCACGGTTTCTTCCATGTTAGTGTAAGTCTCCTCATATGGCAGCTCATAGTACTCGCGGGCTTGAAGTGGCGTGGTACTAGCACAAAAATGAGGAACTAGAGGTCGACTACTCGATGCATGCAAGTTCTCCATCCCACGATTACCGGGCTCATACTTCTTCTATATCATTTGCATTTGTTCTTCCGAGATGGCTAGTCTAGGAGGGGGACGGTTGGGTTGCAGCAAACTTGGGAAGCCTCGGTCGGCCACCCTCTTGGAGTCACCCCTCTCAACCCTAGCCTCTTCATCACTACCATTGTGACCACCCTCCTCCTCGGTCTCAACATGAACTTGGTCATAAAGAGGGTCCTTGTGAGGCATGTGAGGACGGTCCTTTAGGGCTGTCGAAAGAGTAGAGGTATTGGAGGACTTGTCTTCCTCCCGACTATGAGAATTAATGGTCTCCTCTATCAAGTTAAGGCGCACCTCGGTCTTGACTGTAGTCACCTTCAAGTCCGTCAAGGCTGCCAAAATTTGGTCAAGGGTCTCGACACTTCTACTACCCCGAGAGCTATGTCTACTTCTTTCGGATATTATTATTATATGTACCTACAAAATGGAAACAAACTAGATGTATAGGTGTTAGTGAAAATCCTCTCCCTCACGTGTTTAAACACTCGTGTTTAGGCACTCCCTCACATGTTTGGTCACTCGTAAAATACGTGCTCACAAACACTCAACTTCGCGTTCTCCAGGTACCTACACACTTAAACAAGGGTTAGATAAAAAAAAATCGCTCCCTCACGTGTTTAACACTCCTGTTTAAGCACTCGTAAAATATGGACTCACAAACGCTCAAGAAAGCCTTGCACAAGAAATGGCTCACCACACAATCCTTGCCGAATTTAACTTTGTGATGCAAATTAAGCGTTTGTCCAAGACACAAGAAGGAGAAAGCTCAAAAGATTTAAGAAAGGTAACAAGAATGCACGGAAGAAGGAAAGAAAATTACAGAAATTTTAGAGTAAAAGACTTAGGGTTTAAGACTCAAGGTTTAAGATTCAAGTTTTTTTTTTTTAATAAGACTTGAGTTTATGACTTAGGACAACTTAAGTTTAAGACTTGGTTTAGGACTCAAGAATAGGAAGAAGAAGTCTTAAACTTGGAATTAATTATGTGGGGCCACTTAGTTAGGATTGTTTTTGGTTTAGTTAAAAATGTTGGTTTCTTTAGGTCAAATAGTCAAAACTAGGGTGAGGTGTCACTTGCATTAAATGCAATGGATTGAGTTCTTTGACTTTGTGCATGGCCGGCCAAGTGGGTAAGAAATTGGTTTAATTAATTATTAAACACTTGGCTAAACCTTTGTGAAATAAATTTTGGATCAAAAAGTGTCAAGGCTCAAGAACACCAAGAACACAAATTGGACACCAAAAACACACCCAAATGATTTTTGTAACTTTTTTGAATTTTAATTTGACTAAAGTGATCATAACTAATAACCAATAGCCCACTTGAATTAGATTTCAAAAATACGTACAAAAATTAGGGTTTCAAGGAAGAAAGGTTCTAACACGTTTTTGTACGAAACAACGATTAAACTAAATAACTCGCATGGCGGCCAGGAGCTCCGCTACCACATGATATGATTCGGCCTAGGGTACAATAGCCGAATAATATTTGGAGCTTATAGGGGATCTAGCCAAGGGAGTTATCTAGAGAAACCCAAACACAAGAACAAGAAAACAACAAGATACACATGGAAAGCGGAGAAATAACGCAAAATAACGATGGAAAGGATAGTTGATACCCGGGAATAAGAGGCTGAATGGAGGGAACGGAGATGAGCACACGAGAAGTGATGAACATACACTTAACTTGGCAACCACGAAGTTGGAACGACAAGTGAAGAACACATATATTGCATTCAAATGATTTGTCCAAAACAAATACAAACCAAGGTATCCCGGAGGGAGATCGGGAGGAGTAATCTCAAACTCAAACGATCTCTCTCAAGGAATCAAATGGATAGCCCAAGGGTTAGGAGATAAGTTGAAGGAGTAGTCTCACTTTACAAATATCATCCAAAGTCTAAGCTCAGGAGAAAGAAAGGAAGAAGGAAGCTATTTATAGTTTGTATAAGAAATGGGCTTGAAAAGCCAAAAATTTGGTTTTGATCCAAGGCCTGGCGGTATGCTCTTAGCGTAGAACAATGTGGGGCGGTATGCTGTTAAGGGCCTAGCGGTATGCTGTTAAGCCCTTAACAGCAAACCGGTAGCTTCGCTTGGATGACACCAAAATTAAAACAATTCCTGGCGGTATGCCGCTAGACCTGGAGGTGTCCTGGCGGTATGCCGCCAGACCTAGAGGTGTCCTGGCGGTATGCGTCCCTAGATGCTCATACATGTCCCGAAATGGCTCTGAATTGGTTTCCACTTGCATCTTTGGGCTTGGGTTGGACCGGGCATGATGTGAGATCACCAAAACAAGCTGACCCGTGGCCTTGGGAGGCTCATCTTTCATCTTGGCTACAAACCATAAGGTCATCTTCCTAGCTTGACTTCGAGTGATGGGATGCCAGGGTCTGTTGGATCCATGATCACATCACAGATACTATATAAACAAATCACAGACACTATGAATAAACCATAGACTCTATATGATCGAATCACAACCACTGTGAACAATATAACTTTTAGATTTTTCTAGTCTATATCTTTTTTTATGTATGCCTAATACATTTCTAAAAACAAGTTGGCATCTAAAAAGTAATACGTTTATAAGAATATATATTTATCACAAAGTGATATTTGAACTACTAAAGTTATTTTATAATAAAAAATATATAAATTATATTTTTTAAAATATCTAAAATCGACGTGTCTCTAGCCGTATCGTGTCCTAAATTTTTAGAATTTTTCATGTCAAAGTATCGTGTCGTATCATGTCCGTGTTCTATATTCGTATTTGTATCACAAACACTATGAACAGATCACAGACACTGTATGAACAAATCACAGACACTTTAAGTATTTGTATCACATACAGTATAAGAACAAATCACAGGCACTATGAACAAATCAAAGATACTATATAAATGAGTCATAGACACTATAAACTAATCACTAACACAATGAACAAATAATAAACACTATATGAACAAATCACAGACAATATATGAATAAATTACAAACATATAGTATCTGTGATTTGTTACTAGTGTCTATGATTAGATCATATAATGTTTGTGATTTCTTCATAGTGTTTGTGATTTGTTCATAAAGCGTTTGAGAACTAATCATAGTGTCTGTGACACAGATATAGTGTATGTGATTTGTTCATAGTGTTTGTAAATATATCACAGACACTATATGATCAAATCAAAGACACTATGAACAAATCATATACTCTATGAACAAATCACAAGCGACATGACTAAATCACAAACACTATGATCAAATCACAAGTGTCTGTGATTTAGAAGTTCCTGCTGGAACGGAGCAACGTGACGAGGAAGACGCTCTTGTGATGGAAGGACATCCCTCAATTTACCCACCAGTTAGATCAACTACGGGAAGCGAACTCCACACTTCCTTAATCACTACGAGACAAAAAAAGAGTAAAATAAAGAAGCTAGTGGGCAGAACTGGTAGCTTGGAGACGGTATACTCGAGAGTGGGCTCTAAGTCTTATTTCATTCGCATTGAGGATGAAGACATTAACAACATGAATCGCTTGAATGATGTGATGTTGGGGTTGGGGGGGATTTGGGACTTAGGGAGATCCTTATCCCTAACGGAACATGCGAATGAAGAGGCTATGAGGGCCTTTGATCGAGAGCGCTTTGAGAGAGAGGTGGGCAATTTCCGGTCTTGAAGGGGCTATTGTTTCGTGTCTAATAGATAAGATGATTAGATTTTGTGTGTGGAATAGTCGGGGTTTGTTATCGATGTTGAAACGCAGATTTATCAAGCTGTGTATAAGGTGAGAGAGGTTAGGTGTCTGCTTCCTTTAGGAAGCCAAACGTTCTTTCGTCAACGAATACTTTATTAGTTCTATGTGGAGAACATTTGGGACTCCGGGATCCTTGAAGTTAGCAAAAAGGAAACAGGTGATCTATTTATATGGCTAGAAGGTCGCCTTATAGAGTCTAATTTCAGCTGTGCTATCCTTAATATTTATGTGTACTCGGAGGTACAACACAGGGAGCAAATTTAGAGGCAACTATTGGTTTTCATAGCGAATTGCAACGTTCCGGTATTAGTAGCTGGTGATTTTAATGAAGTTCTAACCCCGTCGAGGCGTTTGATTGAGCCATAATTGTAGTGGTTTTTACCTCCAGTTTTCCTATCTATTTGAAAGGTATTCTACTGTTCCCAGTAGGTATTCTCTTGATTATTGTAGGAAGCACATTTAGGAGCAAAATGGAGCAAAAGGAGAGTGAAAGTGGAGTATTCTGGACAATCGTGAGGAAAGTAGCAGCTATCAACCAAGGACATGTGATTACTTCCCTTGACCAAGATAAATTTATCTTGATCAATCCCTCACTAAGGAAAGAAATCCCTCGAGCAGATTGTGGATTGAAGACGCGTCCCGATTCTATTTCCTTTAATACAATTCTTCTAGGAGGAGGAGAGTAATTAAATTACATGGCTTTTGTGTACTATGGACTGATATATTGCTCTACAGTTTTCTTTTTGTGCCTTATTGCACAAATTTCATGGCCACAAGGTATGCCAGTGAAGTCCCAAAGTCTACAACTACACGTATATTTTTTCAATTTGACAAGGTACTTATCATTTATGCACTACACCTCGCAACCTCACATCCAATTGAGCAAGCATGAATGATCCTGAAATCTCTACTTATATCTCTATTAACCTCAATCTTTGACCAAATTTTACCCCCATAATCACCCTTAAACTTATCCATAAACTTCCTTCTGGCATTAGTCCTCTTTATAACCATGAGCCTAATCTTTTTCAAAGGACTTACTATTGACTTGAACCTAACTGGCAAGATAAAACCATTGAAAGTTTCGCACATGTTATTGTCGACCACATCTGACCTACAATGGGTATTTTTTAAAAAAGACTTACACTAGAGTTGAGGATTGGATTTCTCAAAATCTGCCTTTGCCTCAATTCCAAGTTCCCCCAATTTTTCCAATTGCTTCTCATAGTCTTGCCCGGTGCTAGCTTTACAGGTTTCCCAAAATTATTTTGTAACTCCCTACCACTATTCTTCTTCCTCCATTTTGCAAAGATATGCCTTGCACACCTTCTATGTTCTGCGTGTAGAATTAAGTCATATATAGCTCTAATAAGTCCCTAAAAAATGCATTTACAAGACTTTATCAAAAGTTGATATTTAATTGAGAATTGTGCTATAGTATATGAAAAAAATAATACATGATATTTATGTTAAGTTACGTTAATATAATACTTGATATTTAATTGAGAATTGTTCAAAAATCTATATAAATAAAATACAACATTACTTGATTCCAAAGTTATAGTATAATAGAAATATTTCATGAAAAATATTATATGGATATGACACTACTTATTGAACTATTGGATACATATCTTTTGTTGGTCATTGCAGAATATCCATCCACCACTAGTCCCACCAACAATCTTTAGATCTTTCATCAACAGTAGTAAGAACCACTTCCATGTCTTCATATCCTCTTTCTCAACCATTGCCCATGCCAATGGGTACATTTGATTGTTGGCATCCCTACCAACTGCTACCAATAATTTTTCCTTGAAAGGTCCGTTAAGAAATGCCCCATCTACACATATGATGGGCCTACAACCATTCCTGAAAGCTTTCTTCATTGTAGCAAAACAAACATACAAGCCTCTGAAAATATTTTTTCCATTAACTTCCTTAGTGTCCAAAGAAATGGTACTACCTTTGTTACTCCTTCTTAGTTCTTCAACATAGTCTTCTAATCTCTCAAATTCCAAGTCCACATTCCCTTCCAACATTGAGACAATCTTCTTCTTAGCCCACCAACACTGAGTCATTGAAGGCTCCACAGTCCATTTTGCATATACATCATCCATTATCTCTTGTTTGGTCATTGTGAAGGCTAACAAACTTTTTTTCCTGATGAAATATTCAGACATCACCCTTTAAGTTAACCTAGAGCTCCTTAACACTTATTGACACACAACAAAATGATTTGGTTAACAAGTCTTCACTTTCCAGTCTCCACTTCTGCGATCTATGCTGCATAATACCCTCTAGTCACAATCTTCATCTTTACATTCAACTCTAACTCGATATGACTCATCTTTCACATACTTGATGTATCTATGTTGGTGGAGAGCTAGTTTGTCTACAACTTTCTTGAATTGCCACTTGTTTAATAATTTAAGGCCAGTAAGAAACCAAGGAACTTTGTCTTCAGGTTTGTAAAATGTAGATCTTGAAATCCTTTGAGTTCTATGTTCACCATCAGTTGTTACCATAAATTTTCTTTCATTATCATTGTAGGTTGGTTCTCCACCAAAAGCTACATCATTATTACCTTGTTCATTTCCTGTCGGTTCCCATCATTATGATTGCCTTCACCCTCCATCTCAGTTGTAACCTCTTCCACATTTCTTTTTCTATTGCCCCTCTTTCTTGTTTTCTCCAGTAGTCCCTTCAATACATTCCTTTCTTGCTACAACTCTTCCTCTTCATTATCAGTTAAATATTCAACATCCACTAAGTATTCTCCAGGAACCTTAAAACCATTAGTCTTGTCCCCATGTAGAGATATTTCATCATCATTAATACCTTTAAACTTTTCACCTGGATCATCCCCTCCCTGCTCAGCAAACTCAGCACCTTCACCAGCATCAGGACCCTCACCTTTCTCCCCTTCTTGTTTCTCACTTTCACCATTAAGCTCTTGCTCAAGATGCTTATCACCATCATCATTAACCTGATCAGGAACTCCACCTTGTTTACCACATCATTGACTCCAATCTCCACATTTAAGTCATTGAGTCCTATATCCTCCATTAATTCTTCCCAAGAACTGACCCTCTACTGTAACCTCCTCAATAGTATCTTCATTACCTTCTCCTCATTCATCATCTTCATTACAGAAATGACCACTGCTACCACTAGCATTTTCAATGCCATTTCGCTTCATTTTACCAACTACAACCCTTTCTTTTTGACCCATTATATTTCCACTACAGCAACTCTCATTAAGTCTAAATCTGCCACCTCATTAACTCCACAACTACCACTATTCACTTCATTTGCATCAATAATCTCATCACCTCTCTCCAAGTCATTACTATCCCTGTACTTTTCTTCCTCATCTACTAAACCAAGTCTTATACTTGCCACCTTAGGGTTGTCAGCAGACAACAAAGGGTGAAACTTATCACCATGTTCCACATAGATAGTACCCTCACCACTAGTAAATAAATGGTTAACCAGGGGCATAGTAGTCTGATCATCAGAAGCCTCAAATATAGAAAATGAGTTGGAGAGTTTAAAATAAAGACTGTTTACGTTTCTAAACCCCATTGAAGCACACCAATCTAACATCATGTATGTCAGCCTGTTAGGATCCACATCCTTATCGTCAATAAAACCCCTCACATATTTCAGTTTATTACCCTTCCACAGTATTATCCCCCTAATATGTAAGTGTAGTTTGGCCATAGTGACCACACCACAGACACCCTAGATTTACCGATAGGATCACAACGAGAGCAACGCTACTAGTGAAATGAACCCCGCTTTCAGAGATTCTAATAAAGAAATGTACGAATAAAACCTCCACTGAAAGCCTAGTTCTTCGCCAAACAGTGACTCACGCGCGCGTCCTCTTCACCACCTCCCAAACCAATCGACTTTCTCAATCTGATTTCCTCAATATCACATCTCGTTTTCCCCAAGTCAGATTCCTTGTAATTTTCTAGGTAAGGAGATATTATAAAACCTAGGCATGTCTGTTTTTACTTTGCTGAAAGTCAGATTGAGTGAGGAAAAAATTAAAAACCAAGAATTTGTGTTGACGAAGGAGAGGAGAGGAGAATTTTAAAATAATATGGCGGGGCCCACCTCGTTCTTCCCTCTTACTTTTCATCATGGGCGTGAATCTGACGTGGCAACTTTTTGCCGACATCGCGATTTTTTTAACGGAGGAGATGACACATAAGCTATATTTAACGGCCGGAGGGGTAATTAAACAAAAGTATACAAGTCCTAGGGGTCATTAAATAAATAAATAGTCCAGGGTGATTAATTAAAAAATTAAAATTCAGTTTTTTTTTTTTTTATCTTTTAGTCAAATTAAATGTGAGAAGAACAAACAATGGATGTACTTCGTGATGAGTGTTGGGCATAATTAAAGCAGCCCAGTTTGTTAAATTAATTCTTCAAAATTTTCATTTTTTCATGATTTGCATCACTTTCATTTTTCTTCTTGTACTGGTAAATTGGACAGTCCCATTTACCCCCAAAATCTATCCATCTCATTATATTTTTCAACAGTCGGGACTGTCTATCCTTTGGAGCCCACACCCTCGGGTCCATTATTCCATAGCCAAACTGATGTTATGTGGAAACTGAAAACCCAAAAGATATATGGTCGGCCTCTAAATGCTATCAGTATCTTGGAAAGGCAAAGAATGAATATAAATGTGGGACCCACTATGATGCTTCAACCATTCATGGAACGACAAGTGTGACGATAAGCATTATCGTCCGATGGGTCATAGAAAAGAAAAACGGGATGCCAAAATAGATAAAAGTTGGTATGGAAAAAGATGATTTTGAATTTTCTGTCCTTACGTAAACAAGTTGGTGCATAAGGAAAACAAGGAAAAGAATCTCCAGCATACTGAATCAACACAAATTACAATCATGTTGTTATTGGGCTTCGACTGAAAAGTGGAAAATAAAATTGGCTTAAGTCATAATTTACCCGGTGTAACGTACTTATTTGAAATTTTCAAATAATACCCCTCGTTTACTAAATCCCAAACAACTATTTTAGATTTTGTAATATGACTTTTATATATAAAGTAAAATAAATGTAGTATTGACGCATAATATTTGATAGTTAATAACTAAAATTAAAAAAATAAATAATAAGTGAAGTTAATCAACCAATTAATTAATACAATAAATTATTTAATTTCATCATTATTCAATATTTATTTTATTTATTTTCACATCTAAAGTTTTAAATTATTTATTTCAATAAAGTAAGATAAATATTAATAAAAAGAGTTATTCATTTTAGTTAACTAACAAATAAAACTAATTAGATGATTAAAATAATATACAAAAGAAATAAGACCTTCTATTATACTATGATATCTTTTAATTATTAATTCTTTGATTTTTTGATTATTATAATTAGTTATTTTACAACTTTTGATTAAATTGCATAAATATATTAAGATAATAAAAATTTCATAATATTTGTAAAAAAATAAGACTTTAATCTTATAATCCTATTAATATATTTTAATTACATTGAGATTATATAAGTAGTGTGATTCCGGGATATTTTGTTTGTTCACTTTTATTTATTTTTTATTAAATAATAATAAAATAGGGCGCCACACTAGTTTGCTATTGGAAAATATTGTAGGCATGTGGCATCTCTAGAATGGTCAAGTAAGAGCAAGATGTAACTTGTAGCTTCGTGAGTCAAGTCTTTTGGTGAGAGTTATCAGAATATGACTATGAAAGGGATAGAATACTCATTTTATACCCATAGTCTATTTTGGGAGTAAGTAAGAATAATAC
>NBIL01149897.1:0-22528 GCA_002752925.1 Viola pubescens var. scabriuscula | reverse complement strand
TATATATATATATATATATATATTTTCAAATATATAAAATGGTAAGCTCATTAAAAAATTGTAGACTCGTATCTGCAGGTTTTGTTAGCATAATGGTTTCGAGGTGGTAGCCCTGCATCGCCATCGATGTGAGTATCATTCATATTCATTGTTGCAATTACGGTAAAAATTTGGTTAGAGTTTTAAATTATTTTCGGCAAAACCTGAATTTTGAATTTTAGTAAAATAAAGCTGATATAGAATGATTAGTTGTTGTTGCTGATTCTATACTCTTTTTTCGATAGATAATTGTTGGCTTCATCCAGCAATGATATCCTCCGACATCACTACCATTTGTTTTATAAGAATTTCCGCATATCTACCTTTGTTTTGTATATTTTTCTCTCTTTTCCCTCATCACTATTAATCGGTACATTCGCGCATGTTTCGGTGTAAGTATTAAACTATGTGTGACATCTAGAATTGGATGAGACCAATGACATAAACAACTCTTTTTTCTCTTATTTTTTTAGGATTAATTAGATACGGAAAAGATATGAAAATTTTGAAAGATTATTTGATGTAATTGTTGGCACCAAAGTAGGTATATATATGTCATCTATTTTCAACCTTAGAGTTCCATGTTAGTAATTAAAAGATTATGAAATAATGAAAACTTTAGGAATTCTTGTATGTATTTCCAACTTTAGAGCTCCCTAATAATGAAAATTTTAGAACTTCCCATTTGTATTTACTTATTTGTTGGCTGATGTGATATTATCTTATTGGTTAAATTGCTACATCATGTCACATATTTGTATTTTTTTTTTTTTTTGTTATCATCCTATTACTATGTACTACTATGTAGCTACAATTGCTCACACCGCAATGATACACTTTCTCGTTTACTAATTTTATTACTACTAGTATTGTTTATAAGTAGCCTCAATCACAGCACACCAAATCTAACGGTTGAGCTTCTCTGAACTGAGGTCACTGCATTTCTCTTAACCCATCCGATTAAACTGAAAATATGTACATCCTACGGTCAATATGCTGCAACCGTATTGCAAAAAAGACAAAAAGAAGAGAGTACGCCGCTACTTCGCAAGCACACGCGCTTATACTATCGAGCAAGGCTCCTACTCTCTCTTCTTCTTCTTCTCTTTCTAGGTTTTCAAAATTTGTCTCCTCCGCTTCGATTCGCGCGATCCGGTTCGCTCCCTCCCCGATACGCTATCAGCCAATCAGTCGACGCCACGTCACCTCCATCTTCCCGCAATTCTGTACCTGTTCAAACCTCAAGTCATCTAGGTTTTCCTCGTTATTTCGTTTCAGTTAGTTTTATTCATTCATTGCTGCTACGGCATTTGGGAGAAACATTTTCCATTCAGAGCTTAACATCTGGTAAATCGTTTTATCCGCTCTTTGTTTGTTTTGATTTTATGGTAGTCATTATGTTGTAGTAGTAACCCAATAGCTCCGTGTTCTTCTTTGTGTAATAAGATAAAACTTTGACTGTGAGTTAACCTAAATTCACTCCTATTCCAAAATTGGGTGTTCTTTTTTTTTTAAAGCTTTAATGATTAAAGTTGCTATCTTTTCTTTTGAAATAAGTTGAGGAGTGTTTTGGCTATTTTGTGAGATTAGACAAGGCTATTGGAAGTGTCTTGGGGGATGATTATATTTCAGTGATTTGTCTTTAATGTAGGTCGGGATGATGGCTAAGAGTGATAAATTTGCTGGAGGGTATTACAGACATAATGCTTGTGGAACAGCGGGTGCTCGTGAAATAGAGGAATCTGGTAGCTCCGGAAGGATTGATATGGATGCTACTGGTTCAGAGGATTCTAGTACCCCTACAAGGAGATGCATTAATCTAAACGCGAATAAACAGGACAAGTTTTGTGTTCCGACACAAATTCTGTCACTATCACATATGTCTGCATCTGAAAAGAGGGAGGTACTTAGCCGTTTGAAATGGGAACTTGAACAGACACAGAAAACGCGGAAGAGGGTTGATTTGCAGAGAGTGAGTGGGGTCGGTGCTTCAACTTCAAGCGATATTCTGAGCTGTAGTAATGTAACGAATGGGCCTCGGGTGCAAAGTTTAAAGAATTCATCTGTGGGGATGGAAAAGAAGGGGAATCCTATGGCTGAGCAACGTATGTGGAACAGGAGTAGTTCTGGAAAGTTTCAGTCTGCAAAACAGATTCCAAGACAAGCCCCTACACCGAGCACAGCAAATGTGATGTTGATGAAACAGTGTGAGACATTGTTGAAACGCCTGATGTCCCATCAATATGGTTGGGTATTTAACAAGCCTGTCGATGTATTGAAGTTGAATATTCCTGATTATTTAACTATTATAAAGCATCCAATGGATTTGGGAACAGTAAAAAGGAAGTTAAGTTCAGGTGCATACGCAATCCCATTGGACTTTGCTGCTGATGTCAGGCTTACATTCAGAAATGCTATGGAATATAACCCAAAGGGGCATGATGTTCACATAATGGCTGACACACTAAGTAAATTTTTTGAAACAAGATGGAAACCTATTGAAAAGAAGTTACTGAGCACTGAGGTTCAAGTTTTGCCACAAGTGTCAGGCCCTCAAGAAGACATGGAAATTGCCAAGATGTCTCCCCCTAAAAAGAGGAAAGTAACTTCCTTCCAAACAGAAATTGTGCCTGAGCCTGTAAAGCATGTAATTACTGATGAAGAGAAGCACAGTCTTAGCAGAGAATTGGAGTCACTGTTGGGAGAAATGCCTGGGCATATCATTGATTTCTTGAGGGAACATTGTTCAAATGGACAAGATGGTGGAGAGGATGAAATTGAGATAGATATTGATGATCTCAGCGCTGACACCTTGTTCAATCTGCGGAAGCTTTTGGATGACTTTTTGCGAGAGAAACAAAAGAACCAAAGCAAAGGGGAACCTTGTGAAATAGAGGTATGCTTGGAATCCAGTTATCTTTTGTTTTATGTGACTTTTTAGCTTCTAAATAACAAGAATTATGCCTTATGTTATGGTTCACAGATGTTAAATGACTCTGGGCTTAGCAATTCTTCCATGCACCAGCACAAAGGTTATTGTCTGTTTCACTTGGTGCTTGTCAAGAAGTTTGAATTGAGTTCGTATGTTGCAACTTTCTATTGACTTGGTCTTTTCGTGTGCATGCTTTTAGGTAATGAGATGGTGGAGGAGGATGTTGACATTGGTGGCAATGAGCCTCCTGTCTCAAGCTATCCTCCTGTGGAGATAGAAAAGGATATATGTCTTCAGAGCAGTAAATGTATACGTCCTGCAAGCTCCAATGGTAAATCAAGTCTGCCCTTTTGTGTTCTACGTTGGTTTCATATTGTGGATCTGAAAGCTTGTTTAAGAGCATCTATAAAGATGAAAGAGTTTAGTGCAGCTGCTCTGTTTCAGAATCAATGTGTATGGCTCACTAGGGTTGAGCTGAGGATTGGCTAATTAACTTTTCATGAGGCTCATTATCTGCCTTCCCCGACTATTTTTGTTAGCTAGTTGGCAATCTGTAATATATGATATCCATTGAATGTGGAAACCTGCACATATAAGATATATACAATGAAGTGGGGATACTTATAACAGTTAATTTGGAACTTGAATAGGTTTGATTTGAGTACAGGCCTAACCAAATTAGAGTTGCTGTGGTAAAATTTTGGGGTGATTGGAAACATGAGCATTCAGATGTTTTCTCTTGTCTTGGCTATGAAGCCATGAATTCTGCTTTACTTTTCTGGATTTCCAGCTTGTTTCTGTTTGATCGGACTGAGTAGTATTTGAGGAAACTTCTGTGTAATATGTTCTGACATTATGGGTACTTGCTTTACAAGTAAAGCTCTATATTCTTGTATAAATCTTTTCAACTTCAAAGTAAAATCTTTTCAATTTCAACACTAATGCGAACTCCGAAGTTATGTGTGCTTTTAAAATGAGAAGTAGCCTGCATTGCTAATGTTATGTAACTCTCTTTTCTTCTTTTGCTGTTCTAATCAAATCAGATTCAGAGTCTGGGAGTTCTTCTAAGAGTGAATCCGATGTTGCTAGAGAATCTACTGCAGTAAATACATCAAAGGTGTGCGAGCTGCATGATTGAATGCAGCATATTGCTATCCTATATATTTTCTGTTTGCAAAGTAGTATTGTGTTCTCCAATCAACCTAACTGTTGTCTTTTAGGTTCCTGAGACCTTGGATTCTGGAGCTCAATTGGGAGATGAAACAAGTGCTGGTGATCATCTAGAGAGAAACCGTGAGTATTTTACAATTAAGACCAATGTTTTTTTCATGGGGTGAAATGTTGGGTGGAATAAACTCTTAGTCTTCTAAACATGCTTATGAAAACTTGTAAATATATGCTAGGATATATTCATTATATGAGTACATCCTAGCTAGTTTTTTCTACCTTTCCTCCATTACCACAGAGAGAGGAGCTAAGTTCTGTAGTTATGGGTTGACTGATAGTTGCGTTAGTTGGTGTGCTTGCATTATGTTTTAGAATTGTTCTTTTGAGCCATGTTACTGTCAAGCAGACCATCTTCCATTGAATTGCCTTGTAATTGTAAAGCTTCTGAGGGACGGGGACCTTGGTCATGCCAAGAATGCAAAGTGGCATGGGTATTCTGTATTTTCCATTTGATAGTAGATGTCTCCGAAAACAGAAGTGGCTAGGGGTATGACTTACCAGATGGGACCATTCATGGTTCTCATCTGATTTAAAGTTTGGACTTTGTCTTTTGACCCAACTAAAATTTCTACTTTTTCTTGGGGGGTGGTTTATGCTAATCTTGTGTAATGCACAGCATCTGTTAGCGGCTTGGATCAGCTTGAGCAGACTTCCCAGCAAAAGCCAAGTTCCGTCGAGTCAGATAGCCAACAAGATGGTAAGCTTAGTAGTACATAACTTCTTCCTGTTGTTTTTCAAGTAGCATCTTGCTGATTCTTTTGTAATCATGTTAGGGGAAAGTGTTCGAAGAGAGCGACAAGTCTCCCCTGGTAAGGCCTATAGGTATGCTATATTGAGGAATCGATATGCTGATACCATATTAAAAGCGAAAGAAAAGACTCTTATTCGGGTTAGTTACTAAATTTCTCTTCCTGCACACTTATACGTATGTTTATATACTGATTTCTGAGGATTATAAGCTCTGGGTATGATATGGCTTGATCATATATTATGGTATTCAGGATGATAGTAAGGACCCTGAGAAGCGGCGGCAGGAGAAGGAGGAACTTGAGCTGCTGAAAAAGAAAGGTGCTGACTCTTGAACTTTGGCGTCTTATTCAAACAATGCTTTCGTGTGAGCACATTTTAGACAATAGGTGTATTTACTGAATGTATGAATGTCTGAAAATAATGAACTAATTATTATCCTATCCCAGAGAGAGCAAGGTTGCAAGCAGAAGCCAGAATTGCTGAAGAAGCTCGGAAGGAGGCTGAGGCAGTAGCTGCAGCTGAGGCTAGAAAGAAAAGGGAGCTTGAAAGAGAAGCGGCGCGCCAAGCATTGTTACAGGTAAAGAACATCAGGTTTTTTGTTGCAGACAGAAAAAGGCCAAATTTTATCGGAATATATGCTTATGCTACTTGCAGATGGAAAAGACGGTTGAAATTAATGAGAACTCTCAGCTCCTTGAAGACTTAGAAATGCTTGGGGCTGCCCCTGCTGAACATTTACTGAGCTCTGTAGATGAGACAAGCCCAGATCCATCTCAGGACGGCTTGGGTAGCTTTAAATTTGGGGCTTATAATCCCTTAGCACAACTTGGTTTGTTCATGAAAGATGACGAGGAGGAAGAGGAAGGGGAACCCTTGAATCTTGGAGATACGGTAGATGATGTAGAGGAGGGAGAAATTGATTGAGTTTCTACGTATTGCTCAGTGAATTGATGATCGGTGGTATGACATGATCGGGGAAAATTACCAAGACCCTGGTCAAGCTCTATCTGACCAAAACGGGTCTCTGTCCTCAGACTTGATAAAACAAAAAGGGACAGGTCTGAGATGGTATAACCATACAACACACTCCTGTACATGAAAAAAGAATCAGAATGCTCTCTGAAAATTTTGAAGCTTGTAATTTCTGAAAAGGAAAAAAAGTTGAGACGGGAGGTTATTCTCCCCAAAGGGCTACCATGATGATCTGATACGGTCTCGTAACAGAAGAAAGCGAAGGCCTGAAACGCTTGTAAACCCAATGTGATATGGTTTTGGTTGGTTGTGCAAATGTGAAACAGCAGTGTTGGTTCAATGCTATTTCTTCATTTGTTGTTTACCCTTTGATTATTACTCAACTCACTGGCTTTTAATGGTGGATTTTGGAAAACAATAAAGAGAAAAAGAGAAAATATTAAATTATAGTAAAATATAACTCACATGGAAGTTTTTTACTTTTAAATTGTAGCATTTGTTAAAATTTGGCATACACCTAATCTTTTTAATTAGCCACCTGGTGACTGGTCGGTCCAACTATCCATACCAGCATTTTGTTGCTCTTTATTTATTAGAAGAGTCACAGCCCATTTCCCTCTCCTAAACAGAAAAGCCTGAATCTTTCGTCTCTTTCAACTCACAGCCCATTTCCCTCTTCCTCCTTCAACCACTCAAACCACCTCGATAATCACGAACAACATCCTAACAAACCACCGCTCTCCGCCGCCGCCACCGCCACCACAACCACCGTAGGCTCAAAAATCCAATCTTCACCATGGAAACCCAAACCCAACATCCCTTGTTGCACTATCTCCCTACTCTTCCTCTGTTCTTATCATTCTTCCTCTTCATCTACCTCCTCGCGAACTTCCTCGTCTTCCGCAATTGGAGCTCCAAGATCCGACCCGAAGCCGCCAGCTGCTTAATCTCAATCTTCCACGGCACACCCGCCGTCTTCTTCGCCTCCTACGCAATCCTCACCGACCCGACCCGCACTTTCTCCTCCCCAAACACCCAAACCCAAAACAGAGTCCTCGAATTCAGCATCGCTTATTTCCTCACCGATCTCCTCCACTACTTCATCTTCTCCCCTGGCGATGTCCTCTTCATCGCCCACCACTTGGCCGTCCTCTTCGTCTTTGCCACCTGCCGGTACTCCGCCCTACACGGCGCCGTCGGAATTCTCAAACTCCTAATCCTCGCCGAAGTCACCAGCGCTTGCCAGAACGCGTGGACCCTCGCCGGAGTGAGGAGGAATGATGCGAAGGTCGCCGCGAAACTGTATGATTTCATCTGCCCACCATTTTATGCGCTTTATACTGTGGTTAGAGGGTTCTTGGGTCCCTGGCTTGTTTATGAGATGGGTGTGTTTTTTATGAGAGGAGGTGGTGATGGGGTTATACCCAAATGGGTTTGGATTTCTTGGATGGTTGTTGTGGTTATGGCTATCTCTGTTAGTATTCTGTGGATTTCTAATTTGTGGGCGAAATTGATCAGAGAAAGGAGAGGGAAATTGGACAAGAAATTGTCATGAATTTATTTGACTGTTCATTGTTTTTGCTTCTTTGAGATTGATGCTTGTACATGATGAATGTGTGTAATGTGTATGCTTATTGTTCTGAGAATTTGTTGGGTTTATCTTTAAATTAATTTTTCTTGAAGTTAAAGATTTAATCTTGCATTGGGATGATGATGTGGAAGGAAAGCAAATTTCATTCTGAAAATGGGATGATGATGATGATGACAAAATGTTTGATTAATCTTGTAATTTAAGGTTAGTTTTGTTAGCCAAAGTGTGGAAGAAAGCAGATGTGAGATAAGAAACGGTATTACTGAATTGAAGTATTGTAAAGGCAGTTGGAAAGTTTGGTGGGCTAAGAAAATTGTTTGCGCAAAGAAATTGGGTGAAATTCGAATTGGAGACTCTCAGTGGTTGTTTGCCACTAGCAGACAAGGATTATTAGAAAACAGGTTCTTGTGTGGTTGTGAACTGTCAATAGAGGTGGTCAACCAGAAATGAAGGCTGTGTTTTAAATGAGTTGGTTGAACTAGCTGTGGAGGAATTTAAAGGTGGGTGGTGGAGGTGCTAGCCTGCTACGGATTTGGCAGGCAGGGTATGGACAAGCTCATTTCATGACTAAACGATGATTAACACCTTAATTAATTCGATTAGTGAATAACCTGTCTGGAATGGATTGTAGATTTTTCGTTAGGAGGGGTTTAACTTTAACTTTAGCGTCTGACTCCTTTTACATCTTTTTTCAAAACAACGTGTGAGGAAATCTAGAAAAGTACGCGTATCTTTGGCGTCCGTTTCCAAAAGAACGTGGGAGGAAATCCGAAAAGGACGCATCTCTTTGGCATCCTTTTCAAAAGGATGTGGGAGGAAATATGAAAAGGGTGGTCTCTTTGACAAAAGGGATGGATGACATCTGAATAAGACGCGTCTTTTTCAATAAAATATAGGTTACAATCCAAAAGTTATATTGTGGTTAAATTGTAAAAAGTATTACTAGATCTTAAATTTCTTTAATTGTATTAATTATCATAATAGTTGATTTCGTACTAAAATTAAAATTGAAATTTTCAATAATAAAAAAAAAAAGTTGAATCTAAAACTCAAACAATAAACTAACTATCGGGAAAGAGATTGAAGGAAATTCACAACACTATACATCTGTTTCTTTTAGAAACTTTAAGCGTTGAGATTTTATTCAACTTAAAATAAAAATTCAATATGATGCAAAAGAAAATATTGTAGCTTTCTTTATTCTCTTTATTATGCTTATTTTATTTTAATCTTAGTATTTTATTTTTTAAAATTATTATTGAAACGTTGCATTAACGTGTCCCTTAAGTGTCCACTTATATTTACAGAATGTCTTATTTAAATTTATTTTTTGATTATTTTTTATAAATATCCTCACTATCAGATACGTATTAGAACGTTTTGGTGAAAACACTAAATTATTTTTTAAATGTCCGAGCTTAATATTAATTGTTACCTAATTATTTCCGGTGGGAATGTTGAAAAGGAGAACCTTTGATAATTTCGAAGAGCTGCTCATCAGGTAAAAAGGAAAAGGAAACAAAACAAAAAAAATTAAAAAGACAAGAATCCACTTCCAAACAAGAAAAAGAAAAAGGGAAAAAGTAAACAAAAAAAACAAGATCAGGAATCATTGGCCAAAAGTCATGACAATATTATTAGAGACCAGAATAGGCTTATATTGCTATGAATATAGGACAAATTACATGATAGAAACGAGATAAACTGTAGTGCAGGTGTGGTTTAGCAGGCAACAAACAACACTCAAAAAAGTTGAAAAGAAAAGAAAAAAACAATTAAAAGACAAGTTGTTTGACCACAGATGATGATTCTTCTGCACAAATTTATTGTTTTCAGTGTCTAATATGTTGCAGTAACACATAATTGTCTTGTGTCCTCCATCATGTTGTTGTGCTCAAGAGAAAAACTTGTAGTCCTTTGCACTTTTTATGATATTCACTAAACCTCCAATGGGTGACAAGATCATCAGCATAAGACCAAGTGCAATGCAGATCTGCGATTAACAGAAACCGAAAAAAGAAAACGTGAAACAGATCAGCTGTTTTCTGGTTAAGTGATATAACTAGTCTATATTATTCTTTGGGGATTGAAATGTACCCAGTTGGTAATCCATGATAAGCTGAATTTCTTTGGCTTGTAGACAGCAAGCCACATGATGCAGGGGAGCTGGGAAACAACATGACAGAAAAATGATTAAACAATTGAAGCAAACAAGAGATTAATTGGCAGAACTTGAAACTATTATTATAGAGATGAAGATTTACAAAGTAAGTTGTTGGGGCGAATGCGAATCCTCCAAAGAATCCGAGAAGGCCACCGAAGAAAGGGAAGCAGATTCCCACAAACATTGTTGCGGCTGAAATCAAAATGACCCATTTGTTCATACAAGAAATTAAAACAGTGCTTAAATTAACAACATGAAGAACGCGTGCTTACCGACGTATGAAGTTCGTGTGACGAATCGAAGGATAAAACTAGGCCTGAAACGCAACTTCTTCACCAGAAAGGTTTCCATCATGTCAAACACTGGCATTGCAAATAGCTACATAAACAGTGGCAACAAAGGAGCAGAAAGGGTTTCAATTAGTTTCATACCTTGGCAAACAATCTGCAATAGAATTGAATCGAATGAATCAAACCTGATAGCTTCCAATGACATGGACAACGACGAATGCATTTGCCATTACGATTAGCCAGGTTGGCTTCTCTAAAGAAACCAGGATGTTGTCCTCAAGGCTGTTACCAAAGATGTAATATCCGACGAATGCGACCGGGAAGTAGCACAATCCCACAACTATATAGGCAATGACAACTCCTCTCCACATTGGCTTTTTGGATGGCGTCTCTGGTGTTGAAGGGATTGTAGCTTGAATTTCCAACACAACATTGTGGCCAGCATAAGCAAAAGCTACATCACCTAAGGCAGTTAGGAAGTCAAAAATAGTTCCTGAAGTTGTTGAGGATGGATAGCCATATTCAACATTTTTGTGCACACCCTTGTGGGCGGAAGCTGTCCATGCGATAGTAGAGTAACTGCAAAGATAACACCGCGAGATGAAGAAATCAAGAAAAACTATGTAAGCCAATCAATAGAGATTTCCAAGAATTCATTTCGTGCACCAGATTAGAATGATGGAATGTTAGCAACAAAACGTACCTCAAAGACATCACTGCAGCAGCCAAAGAAACACCAGAGATGGAGTTGAAATTGGGGAGGTGAGCAAGAACGAAATGGACAGAGGCGAAAATCATGATGAAGTAGGTTAATTTAATATCTTTGCAATCGCTGCAGACTAGATGATGGATCTTCTGCAGCGATTTCCCTCCCGTAACCATGTAGACTATGTCCACACCAACTTCACAAATCAGCTGCTGAGGGACCACAATGTAAAGGCCAAGCTTCTCGCCAAAAGCATGCTGACCAAGCTCATGGTATCTATCGAACCGTTTCCCAGGAACCATCTCGTGCATTTCAACCATTTGCCAAAGAGTATAAAGAGTTACAATCCAAGACAGGATCAGAACTGCAACACCAGGACCCCTAACATTAAAGGCGGAAAAGATATGAGATTCACTGATGAGGGCAAAAGCAAGAACTCAAAGATCTTGCTCCAAGTAAAAATATGGATGTAATTTGAAGAACTGGGAAAGTGGTATATGAAGCCTTCTTTATTTTTTCCTCCTAGTGCTTGATTTGAAACATACCATCCAAGTTTTGACATTGCATAAGGGAGACTGAGCACACCAGCTCCAACCATGGCAGTGACATTGTGGAAAGCAGAATACCACCATTTTGCATTCCTTGAAGAAGTGATGGGAAGCCAATCATCAATCTCCTTCTGCCTATCAATCTGTCATTCATATAAATAAAAATATCTTGCATATGAGAAAAGGAGAAACAAAAAAGATTTCTTGACAATTATCGAGTGAAAATTCCTAGGAAATGCATAACAGCCATATGCAATTATCGAGTGTTTCCTATCATTACAAGTTCATCTCTGCAAACATGAACTATGATCCTATTACTGGAAAGCGAAACCTAGAATCAAGTCTATCTAACCACTTAACCACATATGGTTACCATGAATTTATGAAATCAAAATCTAGATGGAATTCCAAATTCTTGAAGATGTATAGGAGAAAGAAAGGGACATACAGCGTCGAGATCCTCGGACTTTTTACCATTAGGAGCTTGAGACGCCATTGATGTTCACTGAGCAAATTATTCTGTGCTGAGTTATGAAAGAAAGAAAGAAGCAGCAATATATATATATATATATATATATGAAACAACCCCACTAAAATAATGTAGAAACTGACAACCATGTACAGGGATATCCGCCCTCCTGCCTAAAGACAGAATCTCCATAAAATAGAAATTATACACACTTTTTCACAGCAAGAACTGATCTGTTGCTTTACCATTTGTAAGAATCCCATTTTTTGGCGGATTGTGGAAATCATAGGATTTTCCCTTCTTCCCTTGCATGGAGAAAAATGGTTTCAATTTAATTCTGATAAATAAAATTTAATTTATGTCAGAAAAAGTGCCAAAATAAATGGTGGACTTGTAGTTTGTGCTGCAAGTTGTTTCTTGCCTTGAGCATTATTATCACCAGACTTGTAGATGATCATTGATGAAAACAAACGTATAAAATATTATTTATAATGTATGTAGCTAAATTGTTCACAATTAAATCCCTACTAATAAGAACAAATAATTACAAAATTTAATTAAATAAAGAATGAAACTAATTGGTTTGTTCAATTAACCATTAGCATCCATGAACATCATGAATTAAATATTTGTAAATAAAATAAAAGATTCGTGAGTACAGGAAATTATGCAACTTTTCATATTCTTAAACCTTACTTTTCACAGGATTCAAACTCATTATAAATCACCATAAACTAAAATACTATGAATTGTTCAATTAAGAACTTAACATGACTTTTCACAGGTTTCAAACTCAACTTTGCTACCAGAGCTAATGTTGCTACAAACTACGTACACTTAAAATGTCTGAGGTTGTTTATTAGTAGTAATTTCTCTTTTTTTTTTATGGAAGTACAATGTTAAGTTTACAACACATTAGAGAGTTGACCAGAGAAATTGAGCTCTTCGCGAAAGAGATCGCCGGTGGCGAGGTGAGAGACGCCGAGGAGAGACAATCCCAGGACATACAAGGAAAACTCGTTGGACATTTTTGTCCTCGGTGTCAAAGGATTATGCGGAAGAGGAAAGACAAGAGCTTGAGGTCAGTTTCGGGATTAAGAAATGCTGACGATGTGTCACGGCCCAAAAGGATTCAAGAGTGAATTGAGAGGGATTTTTGCTTATTCTGTCTTTTATTTCCAGAAAATATAATAGCTAGTTTATTACTCAGTAATTAGGATCGAACAAGATGTCGTTCAATTATTAGCATGTATGTCGTTTGTTGCTACGCCTGTGTGCATTGGTTGCAGGTTTTCAGAGAATTGTTACAACAACTCTGCAACCGCTTCCTTCTTTACAAAAACAATATAAAAGGAGACAAGGAAATCATAATTGGTATTCAACCAATTACTGAAACAATTATCTCGTCTCTAATTTCTTCTCTCTCTCTCTCTAACAGACTGCACCCATTGTTATTCATCTTCTCTAAGATCCAATTGGGATCCAGAGAAGATAGATTGCTAAATTCTTCACCTCTCCTTTGTGAGCAATCGATTACAGGCCTCTTGGCCTGTAACAACTAGTAGCAGAGCTCTTTCCTGAGCCCCCTTCCTGCTTACCTAAGATTAGAGATGGCACGGAATCATCATCCTAACGCTGGCGGTGTTGGTACTGGTATTTTCGGTGGACTGTCCGATAATGGTGGCAGCGTTCCTCCAATCGAAGCTAAAATCAGAGTTGTTGAACAAGCTAGGCTTGAGATGCAACACTCTCTTTAAGAGCTTATCGCTCTGCAGATCCTCCTCCTCGATGATGCGATCCTAACCCCATCGCATGCACCCAACGCACCGCTAGGCCCAAATGGACCAAGATGCCGAGCCAAGGATAACCAAGTGAGGTTATCTCCTACCCATTAACTACTACACACTGAGGTGTGCGAGCTGAAGATACTGGTCGAAGCAGCCACGCACCATCTACGGAGCCTAAAGTTATCTCATGTGCCCAGCGTGCCGCCGCTAGGCACCATCGCACCAACGCATTGAGCCAACATGGAGCAGAGAGGTTCAGAAACAAGGGTTCACTGCATAACAGGCCCCTTCTATGTGTTCTCTAGCCCTGGTCCAACTTTGAGATCATTTTAACGAGCGAATCGGCCGAAGGCATGAGTCGACATCTTCGCTGGTAGAAATCCTACACCACCTAGGATTCGCAGGCAGAACCGACTGAGCCTCTTAATGTAGAAGGCTTCCGATCGGCCAAGTCAGATCAATACTGGACTGTTCTATGTCTTAGATACTTCGGGTCCAAATTTGAGGACAATTGGATGGGTGGATCGAAAGAAAGCTTAAGGCAACAATTTCGCTGCAGGAATCCTACGCTTCATGGGATTCGTAGGTGCGCACTGCAATAAAGTCCGAACCACCTCAGACTTACAAGTGCCTGACTTGGATTCCTAAACTACATCAAGTTGGCGAGGCTGAACCCAAGATTGAACCCAAAGGCACGAGCCATGAGCAAAGTGGCCAAGGGTGACATTGTCGCGGACCAAGGGTGCGCACCAAGCGCAATGCGACTCAAGGGAGTCGGCCCAACTTGAAGCCCGCTCGTGCGATTTCTATTTTATTAATTTAGGAACTTATTATTATTACTTAATTTACTTTCCTTTCTATAAATAAGGTAATTGCTCGATTAGGTTTCTTGTTAGTTCTAGTAAGAATAGAACTAGGGTTTTGCTACTTAAGAGCCCCTTGGCTTCATTGTTAAACAAATTTGAGTTATTTGATAAAACTGAGGTTTCTTTACCTTGTGTGTCTGCGAGTGGACTCTCATGTGGCAAGAGTGTATTCTCTTGTATTGTCTTATTTCCCTTGAGTTCGCAAGCTCAAGACGTTGCAAGTAAAACCCTAATTTGCACCCATTGTTCGAGCCGCCTAGGTTGATTCTCCCGAGTGTGAGTTTAGCTCTAGAGAAGCTAGCAAGAACCTAACTTAGCCGATAGGTTGAGAAGTAGCCTTCATCTAAGGGAGCCCAGTATCATTCCGCGCAATTCCAAACCCTTGAACTAGATCCAAACGTCGACATACGCATCCTTGTCTAATAGGATTGTATCACTCGAGGTCAAGACGACGAAGCACCACCTGAGAAGCATACGTTCCAGTTGAATCCGAGACCAATAGTGATTGAATTTCCCTAGTTTGGCGGTTCCGATGTGAGTGACTAGTTTTTCAGGCAAACAGTTTCTTCCAGACGATGCGCACTCCTCCACATCTTAAGGTAGAAACTGCTTCTCATCATCTCTATAGAAATGCTTTAAAGTGGCATAAAGTTAAGCTTAAAAATATAGAGGATGATATCTTGACTTGACTAATTTTGTGAGATGTGTAGTTACTAGATTTTCACCTAAGAAAGTTGATGATCCCATGGCTGATCTTTCAAATCTGAAGCAAACACATGATGTTGAATATTTTGTGAATAAGTTCAATGCCTTACATGATAGGGTAGACATATGTGATTCCTATTTGAAGAGTTTATTTTTATGAGGATTGAAGCCAAAATTAGCTCATTTGGTAAAGGTGTTTAAGCCTCAAACATATAAATATGTTGTCGAAATTACATTATCTACTGAGGTTGTTGTACCTACTATACATGATATGACCATGCCTTTTCTCCTACTAAAACAACCACAATTCTCTAGATCTGGAAATTATCACCACCAGAACCCTAACAGATCTAGCCTTCCTCTAACATCAAGTCCAAATCAGTTTAAACCCCCACATAATCAACTTTTGTTGAACAATAGACCAGCACAAGCAGGTTTGCTTCCTACACCACCCTAGCAAAATAGATTTAAGTCACCAAAACTTCATTTCCAAACTCTTGATGAGAAAACAAAGAGAGAGAGAATGGTTGCTAGATTGTGTAAGTATTGTTGTGAGAAGTATGAAAGAGGTCATAGATGTTCATCTAAGCAATTTTTCTTGACCATAGTTGGGGGAGATGATGAGGAAATAGGTGAGGAGGAATATCAAGAGGATGAGGGAAATCAAGAGGAGAATGTTCATAAGGGGGAACCCACGATATTTCTGTATGCAATCTATGATGTTAGAAAAAGGGAAACCAAAAGCTATAAGAGTGGTTTTGAAGGTTCATAAGAAAACTATTCACACATTAGTAGATATTGGCAGTTCTCATAATTTGATTACTAGAGAAGCAGCCCAAGCTTTAGGCTATCCTGTATCCACTATTGATCTTGTGAGGATAACAGTTGCTAATGGAGAACACCTGGAAACTTCTAAAGGTTGTTTGTGCTTAAAATGGAGTATACGAGGAGAGTGGTTTGAGACTACAACTCTCATTCTTCCCTTAATTCACTATGTTGTGATTTTAGGAATGAATTGGTTAGAAACACTTGGTCCTGTACTGTGGGATTTCAAGTTGATGACCATGACTTTTTACAGGAATGATAAGAAAATTGTGCTCAAATGAGGTACTAAACTGTCAATAAAGTGGGTGAATGAGGAATCGATGTCTAAATTATTATCTGAACCCAGCAATGTAGCTACTGCTCAAGTTCCATCGATTCTCTCATGGAATTCCCTGCTTATTTTTGCTGTACCAAATTGATACGAGCATGAGGGGAGCAAAGTATTGGACAATAAGAGCAATGGAATTGCAAGCCAAAGGGAAGCCGAAGGACTTAGATTCGAGGACGAATCTCTTTGAAGGGGTTGGTGATGATACGAGCTTGAAGACTCCAGCTCATACATCTAGAATGGATCATAAAGGCTAAGTCAAGAGTGTTCACGAGAAGACCGACCAAAGCATGAAGGGCCTCGGCGCACGACCCGCGTCTAGCCCTAGCAACCCATGAGCACCTCCGCGTCTAGCCCTAGCATCCCTTGAGCGCGTCTTGCCAAGCCTGCCCAGTCAAGAGCTCGCCCAAGAGCTTGGCCAATCCCGCCAGTCAAGAGCTGGCCTAAGAGCTTGGCCAAGCCAGCCAGTCAAGAGCTTGCCCAAGAGCTTGGCCAAGCCCGCCAACCCAAGAGCTTCATTTCGGGGCTTTCCCCTTGTAATAAGTTATAGGTATAAATAGAATGAGATAGCCTCTTTTATGCATTGTCTTTGTTTTGGTTGAGAATCTCCTTTCTCAAAGACCAACTTCTAGGTTAGCTTAGGGTGAGTGGAGCCGGGGTTCCTAGACCGAAAATCCATGTCTCTTCCCTTAATGATTTGAGTAAGTTGTTAATCACTAGGATTAGCAAGGGTCATTCATGGGGATAGAAATCTTTGATTGGCAAAAGCAAGGTTGCTTAGAACTTGTTCTAAGAGGGTTTGTTTAGTTGTCAAGTTATTTGTGTATTTTTCATCAATGCATCTTCCTTTTCCTCCATTTAATCTGCTGCGCCTTCCGCATATCTTCTTACGACGTTATCTTCTCCATCTAAACACCATAATTCGTCCATTAAACCCCCACATATTTGGCTATAAAACCCAACCCGTCAAGAGAACTAGATCCTTCACGCATCCAAGCAACTTCGGCCCCATCCTTGGAGGTTGGAGTGTATCAAAAATGGATTAGATGAGTTGCTGCAGTTCTACAAAGGCTTATTTGAGGAACCTACTAAGCTACCTCCCTCAAGGCCTTATGATCATAGTATTCCATTGATCCCAGGATCCCAACCAATCAATCTTAAACCTTACAAGAATTCCAAATTGATGAAGGATGAGGTTGAAAAGTAGGTAGAAGATCTGTTGCAGACTGGTTTATAGAGGAGAGCTAGAGCCCTTATGCAACACCCATTCTCCTAGTTAAAAAGAAGGATGAAGGGTGGGGTATGCGTGTAGATTATAGAGCACTCAACCAACAGACAGTCAAGAACAGGTTCCCTATTCCTATCATTGAGGAGTTATTGGATGAATTAGCTTATTCCATAATCTTCCCTAAATTGGATTTGCGAGCTGGTTATTGTCAAGTACTACTTAATCCTGATGATGCTTACAAAATTGAGTTCAAAACTCTTCATGGACACTACCAACATAAGGTAATGCCCTTTGGTTTATGTAATGCACCATCTACTTTTCAAGCCTTGATGAATCATGAATTTGCTGATCAAATGAGAAAGTATATTCTTGTGTTTTTTTATGATATATTGATATATAGTAAGTCAAGTGAGGAGCATTTGAAACACTTGCAAGTGACTTTTGAGCAACTTAAGAGAAATGACCTCTTTATCAAGAAATCCAAGTGTTCTTTTGCTACTACCAGCATTGCTTATCTGGGGCATATCATTTTTGGCCATGGTGTAAGAACGGACCCTGACAAGATCAAGGCTGTAGAAGCATGGCCAACACCTACAACTGTGAAACATATGAGGGATTTTCTTAGTCTCACTAGGTACTACAAGAGGTTTATCAAGAGTTATGCTTCAATCGCCAAGCGTCTAACTGAGCTACTGAAGAAAGACAATTTTCTTTGGACTGATATTGTAACCATCGCATTTCAGAGGCTCAAACAGTCTTTGATATCTTCTCCAGTTTTGGCTCTGCCTGATTTTTCAAAGATATTTATTATTGAGATAGATGCTTCCGGTGACGGTATATGAGTTGTTTTAATGCAAGAAAAACATCCTATTGCTTATATCAGCAAGTCCTTAGCTCCAAGACACCAGGTCAAGAATGTAAATGAAAGAGAGCTATATGTTGTCTTATTTGCTGTAAAACATTGACACTACTACTTGGGAGATAGGCGCTTCATCATTCATACAGACCATCATAACCTTAAATACTTATTGAACCAAAGACTTTCCAAAGAGTCTCAATTTTCCTGGCTTGTCAAGCTACAACAGTATGACTATGAAGTCTACTACAAGCCTAAGAAGTCAAATGAGGCTACTGATGCCTTATCTAGAATGCTTGCTGCTGAGTTGCATTTTATACTCTTCTCCACTATAGACCCTACTCTCCTTACTGAAATCCAGACATCTTGGTCCGCTGATAGTGTTATTCAGTAAATCATCTCTGACCTTGGTTCTCAGCCTGAATCTTAGAATCATTATAAGTTCCATGCTGGACATCTTCGGCGAAAAGGGAAATTGGTAGTTGGTCATGATATTGTGTTGCAGTTGAAAATAATTAAATTATTTCATGATACTCCTACGGGTGGTCACTCAGGAATGCAAGTCACTTCAAAGAAGATTTTAGCTCTCTTCTTTTGGCATAGATTAAGAAAAATGGTGAGATAGTATGTCAGGAGTTGTGAGGTTTGTCAAAAATGCAAGCCTGAACATGTGCACAAAGTTGGTCTTCTTCAGCCATTGCCTCTCCCCGAGGGTATTTTCACTCACCTCACAATGGATTTTATCGAAGGACTTCCTAAGTCAGAAGGAAGTTCAATAATGTTAGTAGTGGTGGACAGATTGACCAAGTTTAGTCACTTTATGCCCTTCAAACATCCTTACACTGCTCAATCCGTGGCAAAGCTCTTCTTTGAACAGGTTCTCAGCATTCATGGTCCTCCTCAGTCCATCATATCTGATAGAGATCAAATTTTTCTCAGCAATTTTTGGATGGACTTGTTCAGCTTACAAGGAATTTAGCTCAAGCATACTAGTTCTTATCACCCTTAATCTGATGGTCAAAGTGAGCGGGTCAACCAATATCTTCAACAATATTTGAGTTGTTTCTGCTCTACACAGCCTCACAAATGGAAGACTTATCTCCCCTTAGCTTAATACTAGTACAACTCCTCTTACCATGAGTCTTTGCATACTTCTCCTTATCATGCTCTTTTTGGTACTGAACCTCCGTTGAAAATTCCTTGTGTTCCTCATGACTCTAATGATGCTGAAATCAATAAGACACTTGTTGAAAGAGAAGACATGATTTCACAGCTCAAAATTCACTTGCAGTCTGCGAGGGAAAGAATGAAGTTTTATGCAGACAATAAAAGATCTGATAGATCTTTTGCAGTTGGTGATTTCATCTTGCTAAAACCTCAACCTTATCGGCAGTTATCTATTGCTCAGCGGGGTAATCACAAACTCTCTCCCAAGTATTTCGGCCCTTTTAAAGTCCTTGATTGCATTGGCAATGTGGCCTACAAACTGGACCTTCCACCTTTCAGTCTTATCCATGATGTTATCCACATCAGTCAACTTAAACCTTTTCATCAGTCCTCGGTAAAAGTTGCTTCCCTTTTTCTCATTGAACCTGTTGTTGTTCTTGGTTCTCGAATGAGAAAATGTCAAGGCATGGCTGCTACTCAACTACAAGTTTTTTGGACTCCTACTGCTGGGTTGGATCTTACTTGGGAATGGGTTTATCATTTGAAGGTTGTTTATCCTCACTCTTCCTTGTGGGCAAGGAATTTTAAAGAGCGGGACATTGTCACGGCCCAAAAGGATTAAAGAGTGAATTGAGAGGGATTTTTGCTTATTCTATCCTTTATTTCCAGAAAATATAATAGCTAGTTTAGTACTCAAGAATTAGGATCGAACGGGGTGTCATTCAATTATTAGCATGTATGTCGTTTGTTGCTACGCTTGTGTGCGTTAGTTGTGTGGATTTAGATTAGCTTACGTGGCTGAGTGCCATTGATTGCGGGTTTCTAGAGAATTGTTACAACAACTCTGCAATCGCTTCCTTCTTTACAAAAGCAATATAAAATGAGACAAGGAAATCATAATTGGTATTGAACCAATTACTGAAATAATTATCTCGTCTCTAATTTCTTCTATCTCTCTCTAATAGACTACACCCATTGCTATTCATCTTCTCTAAGATCCAATTGGGATCCAGAGAAGATAGATTTCTCAATTCTTCACCTCTTTTTCATGAGCAATCGATTACAGGCCTCTTTCCTGTAACATGATGCCGGAGGAGAAGAATGGGTCGTGAAAAGGGCGTCGTTGGCAGAGAAAGGTCAGGTCTTTGGACGGAGAGGAGGAGGTGATGGGCAAGTGGCAAATAACTACACCACTATCAACTGTAAAATATGTAAATTCAAGTTATCTTTTACCTCGGCTATCCACACACACACAAAATGAGGATTTTCTTGAAAAGAAGAAGAAAAGAAATAAGATTTTATTTTATTTTCAAAGGAAATTCTGTGGACGAAATAACTTTTTTATTTAATTTAATAAGAACATTTACTAATCATCGTATATTTAAAAGGTTAATTTGAAAGACGTGAGTTTAAACGAAAGGAAACAATTTTTGACTACCTAGGTTTAGTATTGATTTTTTTTTTTTAAATGCATATCTTAATTAAGATGAATCATTCAGTACGGCAGGTGCGCTCACCTCGGAGCACCCCTATCCAAACATTTTTCAAACCAAAATTAAAGAAAATTTCGCTAAGATATGGGCCTAGACGTTAAGATTCCGACGAATGAGATAAAAGGAGCAGGCTGGGAACAATAAGGCTAAATGGACCACATCATGTAAAATTAAACCCGTATACCCAAGCAGAAACTCCCTCTCTCTAAGGGCCTGAATGACCTCGAGAGTCAGACTCGATCATGACAGACTGAAATCCCTACTGAACCCTATATTTTAGAACGACCCGAATTTCCATAGTCTCAGTAGTGGCCGCCCCTTGGGTATAGGGGATGTGGACAGCTCCCGCAAGAATACACGAGCTAGAGGAGTCTCAAGCTAGTAACCCAAGACCGGAAGATAAGGAACCAACAGCCACGTCAGTGTTTATTTTGACCTACCCCATCATGGTCAAGACCACCTGGATGTCGGAATTCCCACCAATGGAACAGAATTCTGAGTCCTTACCAATGGATCAGCGACATGCGGTTGGTATAATCTAATAAAAGTTTGCCACCCCTCAGAAGAACCGCTTGAGGCGTCTTATCCTCCAACCGGAACACCCTATTATTCCTAGATGTCCATAGCGACCATAGGACAAATATTACCTCCTCTAAATCATGTACCTCCAGGGCCTCCCTCAGTCGAAGCAGCCAATCCCAAAAAGGTAAGATGGGCAACGCAACAATTTTATCCTAGAAGACCACGCCTTCCACACCTTCATGACGAAGGGGCAGCTAAACAAGATGAGTAGATTCGTCCATCTGGCCACAACAAGGGCAGTCTGCCTCAACAGTCATCCCCCGCTGAATGAGATTAACCTTAGTAGGCAAGGATCCGTGAACTAGCCTCCATATAAAGGACTTAAGTTTTGTAGGAATAAACAGAGCCCGTAAGAACTTCCATCACCCCTTTTGGGCTTCGGTACCCCAGAACATAATACAGTGATAACCACTACGGACTGAGTATCGCCCATAATTAGTTCCTTTCCAGGCCAGTGAGTCATTCGCCCTACTCCAACTAATTGGCAGGCTTAAAATGTCAAACCGCTCCTGACCTGAAAAGATACTATCAATCAAGTCCTTCTTCCAACATCAGTTATCTGTATCCATGAGAGTAGCTACCACAGCAGTCGCATTGAGGATCGAGATTGGTACCGTAACTTTGTAGTCCGTAACCGAAGGCAACCAAGAGTCCTGCCAAATCTTACCTTGGTCAAGACCCAACCGTGTCGATTTTCCAACCACATTCCTCCAGTAGCATCCATATCGTAGCACTGTTTTCCCTGCAATAATGATACGCCAAATATAACTTGGTCAAGACCCAACCGTTGCCGCGAGAAAATTGATAGCATGTGTATAAGCATGATTTTCCTTCTGATATTCCACTATTTTAGAGCAAGATTCTGCTGATATCCTCTTGTTTTCATCACTTTCGCAGATCTAGGCCTAGAAAGGGAGTTTATGCGAAAATACACATTTTCGGGGCACTTTGAACGAATTCAAGCTTCAAGACCAAAGTCGAGGTCCCAATCCCAGAATAGCAT
>NBIL01149877.1:0-16878 GCA_002752925.1 Viola pubescens var. scabriuscula | reverse complement strand
AATTGTTAGCTTTCTCCTCCCTTAGCCCCCGGGCTCGAATCTCTTTTGGTAACAAACCGGAGTCTTGCTCCGGCTGGTTGTAATCAAGTCTTCTCCCCCTTAATCTACCTCTTTAATTGTTATGCTCTTCATATTTGTTATTTATTTATCTTCAAGCATGAGTAGCTAAATCTTTAGTTCTTGGCAGAGGTAATTCAAGGGCTGTAGAGGTAGATTCGAGGCCTAAATGTGCTTAATATATTCTTGTTGCTATATTTGATTGCTTGTCGTTCTAATTACAATCTCGCCTAGGGTGATTAGAGTTTGATCAACTTGTGATTTCCTTGAGTGATTTTCAGTCGTCCAAACGGTGAGGCACGAAAGAGAAGCTGTTTTGGTATAAGTAGACACCTAGTCTAGGGGTAATCAGGTATAGTGGTCTCAACTAGCTAGGGCAGGTAATCAATTGGGGCGGGGTCACGAGCCTGATCGACTGAGGGATTCCCGGCTCCAGGTCTGTCTTTCCTTATCTTCATGGGCAACCCGAATATGGCCCTCCCGCATTCGTGCCTGGAGGGATGACGGTGTGTCACGGTTAGTTCATAAGCGTACCTTGAATTTAACCTCTCTTAAGAGGAGAGTAGGGGGTCTAAGCGTACCTGACCCCCATGTCAGATCTATGTCTCTTGAATAGAATATCCTTGTGCTGATGATAATCGAGACCTCGAATGCAACCCGCGAATACCTTTGCTAAGATCTCTCTCTCTATCTGGTTTATCTTGTTTCTTACCTTCCTATTGATTATTTCTGATCTTAATTATTTCTTTGTTAACTTGTGTGATTCGAGACCTCGAATCAGTTTCTATATTCGAGACCTCGAATATCGCTTTGATAGATAGACTTGTTAGCTCCACTGCCATCTTGGCTAACTAGTTTAGCCAACTTAAAACCCCCCTTAGTGTTACTTTCTTGTGCCATCATTCGAGACTTTGAATATGTCTCTCCCAATCCCTGTGTTCGACCCTGACTACCACTATACACATATCAATTGTGCACTAGTACTCAAGCATTATAAATTATATTTGAGTGACGATCACCAGCACAGCAACAACCCAACTCCAGGAGTCCTACCTAATCATGTGGTCATGATTATCTTGTATATTTATCTTGTGTAAATTGCCAAGATATTATCTTATACTTGTAGAGATAATTGTTGGGTTAGAATCAGACTCATCATACATATTGTACACAGTATATATATCTACAGTACACAGGCACCGTAATCAATTAGCTTTTCCAGAATTCCTTTCTTGTCTTTTATTCACTAGTTTAAGTATTATTAATAGGAAGCAATGATAATACGAGCGGAACGATATGCAAAACCATCAGTATATATGGAGAAAATTCGTCGGTGCTAATAGTGTGCCTCAACACACTGCTCCCACCTAACTATGTAGACATCGATTCCAAAAAAATCTTCACTATATATAATTGTTTCTTTCATTAGACAACCTAGCAATATGCACCTCTACTCACACAAGTAGTGAGATTTATATTAACAAATGAGATTATTTTCTACAAGAGTTAGTAATGAATTTATTATTAACACTACTCACACAAATACTAAGGTTTATAGCGATGCATAAATATTAACATTTTTTTTATAATATAAGTGATTATTAATTTATTGAAAATAAAAAAATATTACCTAATAAAAAATAGATAAATATTATCATTTATTCACATCAATTAATAACAATGTTAGTATTGATAAGTTACTGTCTAGAATTAATTATGGTATAGTACTATCGTGAGTTTAGGATACGTGTGATTTAAAACCTAAAAAAGATTAGGGGTTAAGTTCAACAAATCATAAACATTTATGGACCAAACTGGATTCAGCCGAAGTTTCTTTTGTACTCTCTGAAGCGGGAAAGCCGCCGACGCCGAGAAGAAGTGAGACTAGAGCGGGCAAGGCAAAAATGAATTTTTGAAACCGCAAGGTGTTCACTTTCCACAACAGGAACGACGATTCAAATCCCCATATTCCTTTGTTTGCCTTTCATATAGCTTTTGCACAAAACCCTAATCCTTTGGAAGCGGCAATTTTCTTGACTTCTCTTCTGGGTACGTTATGTCTTATTTCAATTCGAAGTTAGCTTCTTCTTTTTTCGTATGCTGTGCAAGTGAATAGTAGGCGATGGACCCAATTGGGATTTCTTTTAATTGCTAATTGCATGTTGTCTGTGGCATCAAGTTCTTTGTTGAGTAAGAGTGGTTGTGAATTATTAGTGTTGAAGAATGTGATGCTTATGTTTCTCTTTCGTCAACAATTGGTGATGCTTAATGGTTGGTGACTGCAATTACATTATGGGTTTGATTTTAACATGGAGTAACTAATGCACGTTTGCAATGTGATATTGATTGTTCTTATGCATGTGTATGAGCTTGCAGAAGTATTCAATTTGAGCTTCTTGATTGAGCATATTCTCCAATCTTCTCTTGAAAGCAGCATTATTACCATGATGGTTATTGTTATTCATTTCGTTGGTTTCAGTGGAAGGAGTGCATTTCCTTTTGTTGGTTATCTGCCAGAGGTTGAACATGTCTAATGATAGGGAGAGAACTTACGGAACTTCATGTTTTCCACCCTGAGTTTAGAATCATGTATTCCAATAGTCTACTCTCTGTATGATCTTGTGCTTATTTTTACTGTTATTGGTCGTCTACAATTGTTGAGAAGTGGCACTTGTTATTATGGAGGTTGTTACATGAGAGATCTGACTGTAAAATAGCTTGATCAGAATTTTCATGAAATAATCTCGTCCTAATTTTGAATGTTTCATCATGTAGTAAACAGGAAAAAGACAGAACGAAGAATGCCAAGGAGTCAATTTCAACGAAGAACTTATTCTTGGAAAACAATTATAGGAAGGTGCATTGCGAATGGTACAGCTAATGCTAAGAGTGAGAAAGTACCTGATGTTATCATTCTTGATCCTCTGGAACATTCAGAATGGACCTCTTTTGATGCAAGCACATCTAGAAAGGAGAAAAGACCTGCGCGTGGGAATGTTATTATCATTGATGATGATGATGTTGTTGAAAGTGGTGACTCTGACCTTCCCAACAATGACTTGGAGGAAAAAGGAAGTGAAGATCCTCATTTCAGCTCAAGTAAGAGATTCTGTTCATATTCTGATAAGTTTTGTGAAAACCGACCCGCTTGTGATCAGCCCAATCAGTCTCAGCCTGCTAATAATCAGGGAAGGAAACCTACCTCAAAGCTATCTAAAAGTCAGGGTGCCTGCTCGAGGAAAGTCTCGTCCCATAACCTGCAGAAGCATACCTCTGGTTCTTCATGTGAGAATGATAATTTTGATAGTGAAATTGTGAAAGATCATCAGGGATACATTCGTCAGCAATGGGAAGAGGCTTCTTTAAGGAAAAAGACAGTTAAGTATGTTCCAAAAGGTCAATCTCATTCCCAAAATTATGTCAATTCTACCAGATTTACAACCGAGTCTCAGCATGATGTTAATGTCTGTCAAGTGGCAGAACCACAAATTCCTTCTTGTTCAAGCTCTCCAAATCAAGAAAAACAGAAATTAAGTGGATCAATATTTACCCATAAAACTTTAGTAGGTGATAAATCAGGCGGAGAAAATGAATGCGCTGTTTTTGCTAGTATCAAGTCTCAACATGACATTAATGTGCTAAAAATGGATGAAGTACAGGTTCCTTCATGTTCAAGGCCTCCAAATCAAGAAAAAATCAACTTGAAGCCGTTTTTATTTGCCCGTGAAAGTATAGTATGTGGTACCTCTAAATCAGAAGGAGAGAATCAATCTACTGAGTTGAAAAATGTCACTCAGCCAGAGATAAGACAGAGATCCTGTTTGCAACAGTCAAGTTGTGGATCATGTGTTTAAATCCACATCAAAAGCTGACCTTCAAGTCAAGCTGTATCCTCTTGCACTTGTATCAAATGGTGATGGCACCTCTGATATTCAACATTCTATTATTGGGGATAGAGAAATTCTGAAGAAAACAGATGCATATAAACACGCTGAAGAAGAAGAAGAAGAATGGGCATCCAGAAGGAGAGAACTACAAATCCAGGTATGATTCTCCACTGCAATATCCTCTCTAGTTTAGTGCTTTTGAACATTTTAAACTTAGTTCCTTTCTGTTTGATTTCTAGTTGTGCTCTTAAAATTTAGTAACTCCTTTCTAATTGTGACTGCATTATACTTACGCAAAATGCTCCTACTATTGATGAATCCACTACATGTCTTTTAGAACTAGTGATGAAAGCATGCTATCATGATCTTCGTCGTTGTACGCCATCATTATATCCTTTGTTTATGAAGATAAATTGCTCTTTTTAAATAGATTGACTAGATTCACATCCTCATTTAATGGAGTAGGGATTTGAGGAATGAATCTCTAGCTTTTATGTCTAAAATCATGCTTGCAAAACTTGTTTCAGCATGTTATGCTATGGCAAGAAAGATCCAGTGGCATTAGCACAGATAGGTTATATAGTCAGTGTAGTCAGATGACCCCAATCTGATGCAACCCTAATTGTTTAAGTGTGTGTTTGGTTTGTTTGAAACTGTTTTTGTTTTTATCTTTTGGAAAGATTACACTAAAGAATGTATAAAGTTTACTGTGATTTTGTTTGCTGGAGATAAGGTGTTCTATGATCTCATTTAGGCATAAGGGCTGTTTTAGGTTCCTGTTTTAGGCCTAAATTATCTCATTTATACTTTTACAGGCAGAAGAAGCGAAGCGTTTGCGCAAAAGAAGAAAAGCTGAAGCAAATCGTCTATTGGACATGGAAAGGAGACAAAAACAGAGGGTAGAGGAGGTTCGAGAGGCACAGAAAAAGGTTTGGGATCTTTATCTCTGCCTTTTTTAATTCTCACAGATTCTTATTTTATATAATGTTCTTGGTCTTCATTTGTGGTAGTTTCTTGGTTATGATTTTTTTCTACCATCTATGATGATGATAACTTTAGGACGAGCAAACTTTGAACCTTAAAGAGCAGCTTCGTGCTGGTGTAAGGAGAGAATTGGAAAACCTCGAGGTTACCAGCAGAGACATGGCTTCACTTCTTCGCGGTCTTGGAATTGATGTTGAAGGTGGTAGCAACACTGTGTCTTCTCAGGTTAGTTGCTTGTTCTACGCCATACTCATGAAGTTTTAAATAGTCAGTTGCTTCTAGTCATTTTTTAGGCCCTCATATGTTCATCTGGCATTGTGTTATGATGGACATTTCAGGTACGCGCTGCTTATAAACAAGCTCTTCTCAAGTTCCACCCCGATCGAGCATCAAGAAGCAGCATTGGGGAGCAAATCGAAGCTGAAGAAAAATTCAAGCTTGTTTCTCGGGCAAAAGAGAAATTTATGCTGCGATATATGCTTGCGATTCCATGATGCAGCAGTCGATGCCAAACTTCTGATGAATTCAACCAGGTCGATAGTAGGTTGTTCTTCTTTCAAATGAGAGATACTCAGCAGAAAATCTAGATTTTTGATGATAGGAATAAGAACAGGAACAGGACATGTGATGAAATGAGCAGCCCTCAAGATGAAAAATCCATTATATCATAACTGTGATGAGGTTCTGATAGACAAGAAAAAATGTTTGGTCCACTTGCACTGTAATCCATAATAGCTGAACAATTATTACAAGAATTTGCTAAGAAACCAGTAATTCTACAGCTTCGCAAAAGGGGAAAAGAAACCCCATCAGCCAAAATTGAATTCTCCACCTCCAATTCCTCTTTCACCTAGTAAAAACTAAATTCTCTAATGTATAAGCCTTGTTTAAGCTATAATAAAAAGTAAAGGGGAAACATAGAAAATAACCTAATGAAGCCGAAAGAAATCTACTTCTGACTCTACAATAATGCAATCATGTTTGGCAGTTTAAACCTATCGACGATTGCTTCGATTATAGATGGTCAAGAAGTAGCATATTTCAACTTGTGACACAGTCTTGGTAATATGGGTGGGTCTGATTTATGTACCTTTCCCATAGGGGCTTGTACCTGCCAATGGCCAACTTCAGCCATGGCTTCATGTTCCCATTATAGTGAATAACAGCAGCACTGTCAATCAGTCGGTCGTCAATGTTCATATCAAATCCCAATCCTAATACATGCCATCTCCGATCAAGTGGCTCTGTCAATCCATAAAATGCTAGAAGAGCAGGAGGCAGCGTTCCCAGCTTCCACAGCATCCGATCGGTATTCTGCTCCTGCCAGTAATGATACCTTGCAGTCACGTTAGTCTTCCTCCATGCAATCAGATCAAAAACATTCATACCGAAAGCCCAGCCACATGCCTGAGGATCAAATTTTGAGCCGATAATTGGGTTTGAGAAATTCAGGTACTTGTAATATCGATGAAATGCTTCAAGACAAGTCTCCACAGCTCCATTTACATTCCCATGCAAATCCAAGGAAAAAAGTCGTGTCAGATCCTTTTGGACAACAACATCATCATCAAGAAAAACTATCTTCTCTAGAGATGGATAGATCTCAGGGATGTAAAAGCGCAGGTGATTAAGCAAAGATAGGTACTTAGGATTTCGCAATTTTGGCTCAACCGTCATATCTTGATAGGAACCATAATAGTACGCTCGTGAATCTTCATTAAGGAGCTGTTTCACAACAGGAGAATAAGAAGCATTCAACCAAGAGAATTCTTCTATGTTCTGGACTTCCACAGTGGCCCCTTTAAAATCATTGCTAAGAAACCAAGCCTGTATAGCTCCATAGCTTACTCCATTTGTGACAATATGGAAAACAAGCTGTTTTGGGTGATCAGCATTGGAGATTGTAGAGTTGACAACCACAGAGGTAGAGAGCACATTGTCTGAAAATAGGCAGAAGTGGTACAGATTGTTGTCCACAAGTCGAGGAGAGTTTCTTTTCTCCTCTGCAAGGTCTTGAAGGGCTTGCTTCTTAAGCCAATCAGTTGTGAGCTTTATTTTAAGGCAATGAAGGCTCTTAGGCAAAGCCTCTGTCACCAATTGCCCAAACGCAGTGCTCTGTGCCGTTGCTGCATTAGCACGCTCCTCAAGTGCTTGAATGTGAGATTTCATTGTCATTATGGTTGTGGCAATATCATAGTGAGCATCTTGCGCCTTGAATATTAGAAGTGATAGGCTACTGATTATTGGCTCTGCCTCTTCTACTGTTATGGGCTCCCCTCTCATAGCAGCTTTAGAAAGCAAAAGTTGGCAACTTCTTATCTGTTTGCTTAGCTCCCAAGCAAGGTGAAGATTATTGTGCTCCTTTGCAATGATGACATAAGCCTTAGCAAGTGTCATTTGCTCTGCCAATTGCCGTGAAAATGACTTAGCACTTAATATCTCCTTAGTAATGTTGAGACCCCGATGATGAACTGGTACCGTTCCCACTTTTTTATCCTGCCAAAGGAAGGTCACAAAGAGAGTATTTTATGACTAGTTATTCAAAAAACAAGGTATTTTATTACTAGGAGCATCGATGAACAAGGGGTGTGTAAATTGTGTGAAAACTCAGTTGCTAATATAATGGGTGTCACGTTGTAGGCAAGTTAGCTCTAGTCAAAGACAAAGCAAATGATCACATCTCCATTGTTGGCATAAGGCACAGAGTCCTTTATCTTAATAACTTCAGTAGTGGTAGTTCACAACAGTCATTTTGAAACACTCAAACCCCAAACTGAAACATGATTTCCCAGACAAGTGTTGTGCTTCAGTGCGCAACGACTATCATCAAAATGTATTAGTGGTCCCTTTATCATAGAAGTTGACTCATTTACCACATCACTCCATCATTCCACACATCTACCATAATTCAGTTACTGAAACAAGTCTGAAGCAGAAATAGAACACACATGCAGTGAGAACAAAGTTCATCTACAGTTCTACACCAAGCTTGCAATCATGCTATGTTCTTTAACCGAGTCCTTAATTTAGACCAAGCAACTAATCAAGCACAGAGACATTTTAGAACTAAAGTACACCAATGCAAAATGCTACCAAAAGGAATGCTGATAATGAATTTGTCTAAGCATAGTAATATGTCCTCTTAGACAACTTTAACCTAGCAATGAAACAAACACGGCGAATAGAACCAGTCCTGTAAATTATTCCCCTTTTCCCTGCCTTCACAGCAAAACCAATGACGCCAAGAAGGTTATATCTGCCTCCTATGACCAATGAGGAGAGGCTTTTAAGGTTTAAGTTAAGGCAAAAAAACAACTAGAAACGTACAACATGGATAATCATGCAATCCAACAACTAAAATGGGATCACAACCAAAAACAACTGTACAGACGAACGAACAAATAGTAAATCATGAATTGATTCCAAGAACATATCAATTATATAAACTTCCTAAGCTGATAGATCAACTGGGCAACCACCAAAACCGCTGAATTCATCAAACTGAGCCATACTAAATTTAAGTCATAGAAACCAGAAAAGATCAAGTGATATTGGCATTACCTCTATTGGGTGGTCGACCCGATCTTCGCGTTGATTGTGATGTAACACAAATAATACCAATCCTGCAACCAAGAACATCCCAAGAAGCAGCCAGATCCACTGAGAAAGCTTCCTCCGGCGCCGGTACTCAGCCGGCCGCCTCCTCATCTTACCCTGATCCCTTTCTCCACAATTGTCCACTAATAAAGAATCAAGACATCAATCCACCCACCACCAAAAATCTCAAAACAAAAATCAAAACTCGACCCAATAACGGAACCTTCAACACCAGCAACCCGGGTTTAAAAAGCACCCAGAATTGGGGGAAATTAAAATAAAAAAGATTGAAAGAGACGAGACTAATAAAGATGGTAATAATGACTCAAGTACCAATACCAATCTGGAGAAAAAACAAAAAAAGCAAGAGTCTTGGAGAAAATGGGTGTTGGGTTTTGAATGCGGGAGATGGAAATGGAGAAGAGGAAGAGTGAGAATGGTTGAGTTGGGTATTTCCTTTACAAGAAGGAAAGGAATAGGCAGCACCTGGTTACTGTGCTGAATTGCCGATGCTCTCTATTTGGAGGAAATTTTCTTTCTTTTTATTTTCCTTTTTGAAGAAAGAAAAAAGAGACAGGGAGGTGGAGAGTGAGTGAAAAAGCTGTTCATGAGTTGAGAGTTTAGAATTGAGATGGGTAATGAACTCCAATTTCTTAGCGCGTAGTAATATCTTTTTTTGGATTTTTTTTTTTGGTTTATATATGTCAAAATTAGAAAGAAAGTTTAATAATATCACGGCACGTCCAAATCGTTTTCTTTTTTTACCAGTGAGTAAGCAAATATAATGATTTATTTAACTCAATTATAAATATCATAATTTATTTTAATTTATGGGAATTTTACCCTTTTTTTATTTTTTTTAATTAAAGACTATATACAGGGTCATTGCACTACCACTTTTTTAAATTATCATCGTCTAATAAATACTAGGTCTCTTAACAAAAAAAAAAAATTATTGAAATCAGCTTCCATAACTATTTTTTTATTACAAAAAGGCCCCTCTGTTAAATTTTTCATCTAAAACTTTAACGAATTTACTTTTGACCAGGAAAAAAAAAACAAAAATATACATAATTAAAATTTAAAAATAGTTAAAGGACTTGAATTCAATAAAATTATTAGAGTTTAACTGGCAATGAAAAATGAAGATCTAAGGTTTGCTATTATCGGAAGAAAAAAAATGTAAGATCCTTATCTTTTGTATTCTTTTTATCGATAAGATTATAAAATAGAAGTAATTTCAAATGAAAATGGTTATTTATATAATATAAACAAAAACTAATGCCAAGAGGGCACACCCACTGAAAGTTTTTAGTTATAAGTCATGACTCATGGCTCTTAAAAAAAATGTTTTTATTTATAAAAAGCCATGTAAGCCGGAAAAAAACTAAAAGTTGCCACATAAGCTTCCATTGAATTTGGATGCGTAATCATCTCTTCCTTCAAAAAAATGAGAAAGGAGGATAACTTCTCACCTGTGCCTCTCAAAATTGCCACTTGCAGAGAATCTCCGACAATTAAAAATTTAAAATACCCAATTTCCAAACTTTTTGCATTACATAATCTACGAAGCAAATGGAATTGAAGCGTAAATCTGAGAGCTTTTCTGCGGCCTTTGTGATGGGTGGAGCAGCGGCTGTGGTATCAAAAACTGCCGCAGCACCCATGGAAAGAGTGAAGCTTTTGTTGCAAAACCAAGCAGAAATGATTAAGAGAGGTCAGCTCCAAAAACCCTATTTGGGTCTTCGTGATTGCTTCAAAAGGGTTTTTCGGGAAGAAGGCCTTCCGTCTTTCTGGAGAGGCAACCAAGCCAATGTCATCCGATATTTCCCTACTCAGGTAACTTCATTCTTGTCCGTCTCTCTTATTTTTCTTGTCTATTAGTTCTATTTTATCGGTGGCTTGCCTATTTGTATATGCAATCATAAAAGCTTAACTGTATAGGGGTTTTTTTGTCGATCAATGGGTGTTTCTTTACTAGTTTCTCAGATTGATTTGTTAACTGGAAGATCCAGAGTTGAAGTAGAGGCCTCCGTCCAGTTGGGGTGTAGGATTGCCTGTAGACAGCGAATAGTGCTTAGTTTTGTTTTGAAGGTTGTTGTCGGTTTTTTTTTTATCGAATTGTTGTTGTCTCATTATTGAAATATGGGTGCTTACTCTCTTGGTGTTGTGCTACCTATGATTAGAGTCTGTTAGGATTAAGTATGTCGTTATTACTTGAACTATAATTAGCAAACTTGAATAAGAATAGAGAGAAGTTGCTTATCAGCTAGATACCAGCATGCAGATGTCTCTGAAACATAGCACCATTGATGCAGAATCTCTCTCTTGTTTGGAGCATGGCTAGCTACTTGGAAGATTGGGGTGCGTAAGGTTTTTCGTGAGCTTTCCCCGCACACTCCCAGTTTGGGATTGTTGTTTTCATGCTACTTTCTCTATAGTTCAGGATCCTGTTGTGGAGAAGGAAACTTATTTTAACACAAGGTAATGTTCTTTCTGTAGCTTGTGGGCATAAGCTGGCTAGTGCCATTCATGAACTGAGATAACTTATAGGAATGATTAGATAAAGCCTTGCTTTGTTGAGAGAGAAGAAAAATATGGTTCGTTTCGTGTTGCTTTCTGATTCTAAGATGTGGTTGAAGCTTTCACTATCAGCCCTCATTTTTCAACTTATCTTATGCCACTATTTCATCGGTTCCCCTGTGTTAACATCCATTCAAAAATCTTTCCAGTTTGTTGGATGACTTCACCCTCATGGATTATGCACGGACTACTGGTTGCCTGTTCTTGGGCACGTGTTTCCTATTGAATATATTGCCAGTCAATTTTTTTTAATCTAATTCCCTGCCCTTTACTGTTGATTGTATTCCTACTGGAATCCTATGTGATTGGTGCTCCACATTATATGTGGCAACTATGGTATAGTCTGTTTGCTTTTGGAGGTGATACTGGGGCCATAGTCCAGAGGCTGATTTGCTTAGGATTCCTTTCTGTGGGTTTTTGGAATTACAAGGATTGTAAGATCTTTTCCTGTCCAGATATTTTACTGTTAGTTCGTATATTTTATGGATTAGAACATGGATAAATCTACATGGGTGGCAATTGCTACTTTTTCTGAAATGATCTTCAAGGGTTTCCAGGGGTCTCTAGGCTCTAGCTGATATTCAGCAAGATCATAGTGCTTTGCTTGTTGAGACTTGAGTTTTCTTCCTTTCTAATTTTCTGTAGCGGTGGCCTCAGGCTCCAGTTTTTTTGTTTTTTGTTTTATTCTTTCTAGTGATACGACCTCCTTTAATCTAGAAGGACTTTGTGAGTTTGTTCCAACCAAAACATATTGCAGTAGCCAGATGGTTTCAATTGCTTTCCTCTGCATTTGTTAACTTTCATCTTCTTCTTCTTTTTATTTAATCTTTTCAAATCATGTTTGCTTCATGCATTTTTGTGGCATTGCCTAATTTGATCACTGAAACAGAGGTACAATTGTCCGTAGGCTTTCAATTTTGCATTCAAGGGTTACTTCAAAAGCCTTTTTGGACGGTCTAAGGAGAAAGACGGTTATGTAAAGTGGTTTGCTGGAAATGTGGCTTCAGGGAGTGCTGCTGGAGCAACAACTTCAATTTTTCTGTACCATTTGGATTATGCTCGAACTCGACTGGGAACTGATGCCAGAGCGTGCCCAATCAATGGTCAACGCCAGTTCAAAGGGTTACTAGATGTTTACAGCAAAACATTGTCAAGTGATGGAATTGCAGGGTTGTACCGTGGATTTGGGGTTTCAACCATTGGAATTACTCTGTATCGGGGCATGTATTTTGGACTCTATGACACCATGAAGCCTATAGTTTTGGTGGGACCTTTTGAGGTACCTCGTTATTTTTCAGATATAAATGCTTCTATGTATCTAAAGGTTTTTGTTCAAAGGGCATGTGTATTCTTTTGAGGTGAAGGGGGTGGGTCGGTACATATACCTTGTGCCTTGAGTTAAAAAGCATGGACATATATGACCACATTCATGTTTATTGGTCGGAATAGTAACTTGTGTGGTGGGTGGGAGATAATCAATGTTGAACTTCATGAATGTTAAATTATTTTGACCATCTGATTTGGGACTGTCGGCGCAGACATTCAACTTGTTGCAATATCAGTTATCATGCTCAAATCATGTTATCTTGTAATGTAGTCATTTGCCCACAACTGAAATATGCGCATGTTTGTGTACTTGCAGGGAAATTTCTTTGCTAGTTTTTTGTTGGGTTGGAGCATTACAACAGTATCTGGCATCTGTGCCTACCCCTTTGACACAGTAAGAAGGAGAATGATGATGACCTCTGGACAGCCATTGAAGTATCGCAATGGCTTGCATGCATTTCGCGAGATAATTCACCTCGAGGGTTTCACAGCGCTATTCCGAGGAGTAACTGCAAATATGCTTCTTGGTGTGGCTGGAGCTGGAGTACTTGCAGGGTATGATCAGCTGCAAAGAATGGCTAATAGGCGCGGCTATGTTTATGCGCAACACCAGAAAGCATTGAAGTGAAACCCACATGTGAAATTGTAAATTGCTTTAACTTCATAATTCAATTCTTTAAACCCGTTGGCCGTCAAAGAGAGGGAGGAAATGATTGGGAAAGAGGAGGTGGATAAGGCAAAACGGACCGTGGTCTGTCTGTAGCAACTTCCTTCCTGTACACCTGTAGAAGATAAAAGGTACCTTCCATGTACATTATCTTTCGTTAAATACTTTGCAAGGTCAACAAAGTTACCCATAAATAATTGAAAGAAGGGGGGAAAAAGTAAAAAAAGAAATGTGCAGATCAATGACGAGGTGTTTAACTAAGGTTAAACCAGAAGTTGATTTGCTGGTGTCAGCATCACCATATGGGGAAGTATATACATTCACCACATTGTACTCGTTATTCGCTATTCGTTGATTCTTCGTGTCATTCATACTAGAATTAGTTTCAATATTATTTTATTGATTTTAGATTACAAATGATATAGCACGGGTTAGTCTTCTCTTGCTTAAATGTAACGTTTGCTAGCTAGCAAGCTGTAGTAGTTTAGTACATGCAAACAGAATGAGGACGATAGAATTGTTTCATTTTCTTCCTGTTTGTTGCTCTGTATCAGTTTTTTCTTCTCTTTTCTCATCTTTTTATACTTATTTTTATTTTTATTTATAAAAAAAAGGGAAACATCCATGAAATGGAAATCCACAACAATTTCTGGCACGTTTTAAAAGCAGAGTAGTTGCATTGCATGTTTGTTTATCATGAATCCTAATCAAGCTAGGAGCCAGAAATTTTTATGACGTTTGGTAGTGATCAAATAGCCTCCAAGTTTCTTGCCCTTTCTCCTCACAGCAATTGTCATGCAGGAAGCATTCTGGATGCAATACTCTGCCGCCTCGCGGCGGCTTCTCCTCCTCCCTGCCCACCACCTCTTCACTAGCAGCCGCATTGCCGACCTCTTTTTTTGACCCAACACTAGCAATGACACCCTCTGTTTGGTTGCTTCTTCCACTATTATCGGACCCTTCTCTTTCCCTTCATGTATAGCAACCACCACTAGGACCTACATTACATATAAATGCACAACGTAATCAGAAATCTTTCATTGAATTCATTCATCATATTGTCAAACAGGAAATGAGAATTCTAGTAGAAAAGAAAAGTGTGAACTGGATTAAATTTTGAAAACAAAAAATAGACGAATTTGTTCCATTATTGATCTTTATAGTCGGCATTTAAGAATGGGACAGCTTGGAAGCTGGCCACTTGGCTCCATCTATATGGTTGACTGCTCGACTTGTCTTTTCTTTTTTCTTTTTTTTCATCTTACATTTTTATTTAAATATATAGATATGCTGTTTTTATATTCAATCATCTCATATCACAGGGGTGATTAGTAAAAGTGTTAATATTAAAAAGTTATTCATTAAGAAAATGCAATTCGGATTAATTACCCCGGGCCTTTTCCTTTGACACATGTTTTTCATGGAGTAAAGAACTTCATGAGCCCTGAGATTAGCCTTCAAATCAGAGTCCCCACCTGCAGATGCATATGCAGTTTAATTAGTTATGTAAATACAAAAAAATACAAAATTTAGAAGAAAAAATGAGTGCATTTTGATTTCTAACCTTGTTTTGATGGCTTGTTCACATACAAAAGAACAATGGTGTCTTGGTTCTGCACAGTGTGAGACAATGTCCATTCAAGAGCTCCTCTTGCTTCAAGGCTGGAGTCAACCACCACCATTACCTTGTTCCCATTTTTCTGGCCATCATCATCACCACCAAATCCCCCCATCACATCCCCATCCCCTAGAAACTCCACTTTCTGCTCATTTCCAATGAAATCCGAGATTGATTTAGACCGGACCGATGGCGAACGGACCACTCGAGCCACCGATCGACTCACGCACAACCTCGGCAACCTGGTACGCGATGGAGCCATGTCTTCAACTCTTTTCTTTTTCCTTCTCCTTTTAGTTAGCAGGCAGAAATGTGTAATTGGTTTGGAAAAATTGAGCAATGTAGATATGTGTATATATAGGTGGTAGACTTGAGAATAAAAAGAGAGAGAGCAGGTTTTGGATTTAATTAAGGATTTGTTTGTTTGTTTGGTACATGAGTTTTTTTCAACTGTGGTGGTGTGTGTGGCCTCTTCTTCTTGAACGTGCTAGGCATGAAGACAAATGGGTTCCATTCCAATTCCATTTCCATCTCCATCCAAATCCAATTGGTTGATGATGAGCATGATTTCTTTAATGTTTCCACACGTTCTTAGAGAAATTTAGGCGACAAATTTCTTGACCTTAGAGGCTATATATTAGAGACGTGGCACTAACTTCTTGCAATCATAAGATTTAGAAAGAGGTTGGGCTTTGCCTAATTTAACTATGATTAAATATTCTAAATTCAGGCTTTTCCAATATTTTAATCCATGATATTTGACCCCATAAACATTAAATCTTAATTGTTACTCTTAAAATTTCTGTGAAAAACTTTAATGAATAATGGTGTATTAAAAAATATTTTTTTTATATTAAAACTTTAAAAAATATATAAAATGAAAAATTGAGATTGATTTTTATTTTATGATAACATTATTTCATAACAAAAAAAGTTAAGAAAAATACGAGAAAGTAAAACATGTTTATTTTATTTTTTTTGAATTTTATTGAGAAAAATGGAGTTTTAATAATTTATTTACTTTCTCCTAATTTTATTAATTTTTTAATTATCAGAAAAATTAAATATCTATTTCTGAATTTTTTATAATTTTTCATATTTTAATATAGAAAATAGTTTTTAATGCATCATTAGGGTTTCAGACGGAAATTCTAACGGTAATAATTAAGGTTTGACGTGTTTCGATACGTCATGTACTAATATTTAAGGGCTCAAACATCAAGGACTAAAGTATGGAAGTGTTAATACTTTAAGAATTTTAGAATATTTTACCCGTCTAACGATTGGTTGCTAGCACCGATTAGTGGAGACGCATCACTTTTACATATTAATACATAGAAATCCTTCCGTCTTAAAAATATAGTGGTTTAAAGTTATTTTACACCCAGAAAAAAAATTAAAGCTAGCTTTTTCTTCCTCCTTAAAGACATACATTAGATATGGGTAACATTGGAAAGTAAATTAAAAACTTCATTGAAACTCTACAAATTACCACTGTTATCAAACAAAAAATTACAATAAAAAAAAATATTACTATTTTTAGACGAAGGGATTACTAAATATCATTCACTGGTATAGAAAATCAGTATTCTTTTTATAGAACAAAATTAAGATTCCTTGTTTAAAAAAAAATGTCTGTAAGTGTTATTTTTCCCTTATGAATAAAAATACTAGTTGATATCAAAGTTTAAAGATATATAAAAGTAAAATTTTGAACCAAAACGTAAAAAAGAAATATGGAGATAATGACTATGGTGACGTGTTTGATAATCAGAATAAATTTTGGTGGTTGATAGTTTTTGATCTGGGTGAGGGCTTTTTGGGTAATAAGCCTTGTTGTGAGGATGATCCGGTTTTGCTTCGTATACCTACAATGCGCCGGAGGAGGTCTCCGGCGCATACACTCTAACGATCAAGTCGGTATCGAGATATGATAGTAAGGGGAGAGTATTTGGCCTTGGTGTTCTTGTGGTAGCTTGGTACCTTGTGAACCCTGTCAAGTGCCGTTAGAATGAGGATAGCTAACGGGACACATTCCATTAGGGGGGTACCGTTTGTGGTACTGATATGATCTTGGTATTATAATAGAAGAAGAAGCACCAATAAGCTTCGCCGGATCTAGTCTTCTTTAGGAGGAAGGTGTTTTCGGGTAGTTTGGA
>NBIL01149822.1:0-18693 GCA_002752925.1 Viola pubescens var. scabriuscula | reverse complement strand
CCCAATGGCAGCTCGCCATGCGTGCGCGACAGCCCTGCAGCGCACGCGTGGCGTGCTGCCATTGGGCCACGTCAAATTTTCTTTTTTTTTAATAAAAGCTGACTGTCAGAATGACGCGGGTACCAAATTTTGGTACCGGCTCACTCCTAGTCACGCTTAACACCCGTTTTGNCAACTGCTGATGCTCTCATAAACCACCTCCGTCCATCCAAAATCATCATCCCCTGACCATCCACTATAACACCTCTATATACTCTCCCAACAACAAAATCTCAAACGACTTGTTATGAGTACACCATATCTGCACAAATCTATTTTGGTTCTTATTGAATTGTGTGTAAGTGCATAAGGGTCAATGAGTTGGTGAGATAATTTGTAATTTGGAGTTCGCGGTTGATTTGAGAAGAAACCGACCTTGAATCAGCTTGTGGCTTCGCCTTGATTTGATTTGATTTGATGTAGTTGAGAAAGAACCGGCCTTGAATCAGCTTGTGGCTTCTTGGTTGATTTGAGAAGAAAACCGGCATTGAATCAGCTTGTAGCTTCTCCTTCTTTCTTAAAGACGATCTGGTGAGACCTCTATTTATAAACTCATAAGGATGATTTTGAGTTTAGAAAGACGACACGTGTCTTCATCTCATTGGTCCAATATATAATCGATATTATTAATTAATTTACATATTAATTAACAATTGAATATCAATTAATTTGATATTTAATCAAATTAATAAATAAAAATAAAATGGGTTTTAATCCCTCCAAACATGAGTTTGCCGATGGGTTTCAACCAAATAAACTTCATGGATCTCGGTGAATGGACTTCGCGGTTCTTTATAACCTGAGCTGAATATTTTTAGACGGCCCGCAATTTTGATGTCTACAACATCTTTTAATTTGGTGTCGAATTGGAGGACTCAAGCCGAGTCAATCATGAATTCTCAAGAATGAAGCAATGCAAGTTGTACCCAGAAAAAAGCTAAAGAAAACATAAGAAGCTAAAAGCTCGGATTCAGACTGATGTGGTCTAATTTTTGTGGTGTTTATGTTATGTTATGAAGATTGAGGGTGGTTGGGTCTTGATTTATAGATCGATTCATTAATGAATATAAGTTGTTTACAATTGAGACTTTAATTATTTATTTTGTGTGTAAGGCGTTGCAGTGGAGGGAGAAGATTTGGTTAAAAGTAGATACTGCAAGGATGGATTTTGGAGAGCATCACTGTTGCAGTGGGGAGAGAGGATTGGGGAATAAACTAAGGAGGAAAAAGCTGAAAAAGATTTTACAAAGGCCAACTTATGTAAGTGGATCCACCAAGTTTGCAATTAGGCAGAAAAGTTGTGCCGGAAAGTGGAGATAAACAAAACGGCCTCGCATTGGGTAAGGGGGTCCAAACAGTACCTGAATAGGACCAAATAGTACATACAGAGATGGTTAGATAACTGAAGGGTTTAGGTGTACAAAACAATAAAAATATTAACACTTTCACTAATTTTTATACTAAAAATACACATATTATTTTTATATTTATTTAAATAAAAATAAAAATATAGAGAAATAATAAATTGAGAACACATAAATTAGTACAATTTTATGAATAAAATAATTAGTATTTTAAGCATTATTCAAACAATAAATTGGTGGCAAATTTGATGTGAACGAGATAGTTTGGGGTAAATATTTAGTTGTCCTTTTATTTAATTAGGTATTAAATCTTAATTAAATGAGCCAAATTGATTGAATAAATTTTACTATATCGGTTGTGGATCGAGGACTCTTTCTCATGCCCCTTCTTCAAACTTCAATTCCTATTTTGCATAGAGAAATGAGCATAACTATAATCTGAACAAGTAGAAGTTGGCAAAAATTAAGATACATTTTTAAGTAAATAAAAGTTGCATATATTTTGTGTGTAGTGTGTCCTATAGTTGCACATCTTGCAGCTGAGCATCGTTGTCGAGTATAATTCGCGGCTTCCCCATGCTGAAGTTAAGTACCCTTGCATCCATGTTGTATTTGATCTCTCCATCATACAGTAGTTTCCTAATGTAGTGTTCTATATCTGAACCAATCAGTCGGAGTGTGTATTCCGTCAGCGGTGCACCCTGAGATTTTATACATTTTAAACATTATTTGCTATACATATTGATAGGAATGTAGATAAACAGGCTCGATAATTACCTCGTAGTGATCCACGAGCTCTTGGAAGTAAGAATAGACCATCGTGCAAGTTTTGTCAGTCCAAACGAACTCATCAGATGGATCAAGGATAAGGGTGAGCTTATCCAACTGAGTTTGATCGAACGCGCAGGTCTCGGGGTCTATGTATGCAGCATATATCCTCACATGACGCGTTACGCTGCTCAGCCACTGTCCTCCATACTCTCTGCCCATGTTCTTGCTCTTCACATTCACCTGTACCTCCGCCGGTCTTGGTATTGTGGGTTGTTTCTCTTTCTCTTGTGCATTTAGTTGCTGAGCTTCTTGGATTTCCGATTGTTGTTGAGCTGATGAAATGGGGAGTATCCTATTCTTTGTGGGTATCGTTTTGCCCCCAACCCAACCCACCATTGAGAACTTTGCACCCGCCATGTAAGAGGAAGTTGCTGCCATTGTTGTTGAACGTGTGTAGCTTATGTTGCATGTGGATAAGATAAAATCTCATTCTACTCAACCTACAACAAGTGCGTGTGGTGAGTAAATGCCATAAATTGGCAGCCACAAATGTAGGACTTGCAATAATAATATTGTCAAAAACTATTTTGAAGTTTTGATATTTGGTATTAACACCTATTTAAAAATCTGAAATATATATATGCAATTTTTGTTGACTTGCTAAAATATTTATTCTACGAGAGTTTATTATAATATAGTACACAATTAATATAATTTCTCGGAAATAAAATTATTAGCACATGAGATTGTAATCCAACTAGTTAGTACATATCGTCATAATTATAAATTCGATCTTTAGTATTATAATAATAATTAATAATATAACCAAAATTTCCAACTTTTGAATTTAAACGACTTTGCTGATATACGGAAATTTGAGTGTATTTGTTTGGCACAAAATGTTGATTTAGATGTTTTTTGCTCCTCCAATTGCTATGTACTCTTTCCAGAAAAGAAAAGCACAACAAATCACGCAACAGGAAATGCCAGAAAACTGAGAACAGACAGCTTTCTGTAACTAATGCAGCATCATTCCATTTCATTTACCAACAACTATTTCAACAATATTTATTACTATGTACATCATGTATACCAAAGAAATCCTATAAAAAGCAAATAAACAACTATGCAAAAAGCTCATGCTTACCTAACCTTCTCCTAGATACAGTCAAGTACCTCCCACCAGCATTGTTTAAAGATGATGCTACACCACTGGTGTTCAAACAGATTACTTCCCGTACAAGAAATTCATTCCTCCAATGGCACACACCCCCGAGTCACTTCACCCTAGAGCTGCCTAAAAAATCGATTTACCAACTGTACAACAACAACAACATTCCTCAAAGTCTCCTGCCTCAAACTTGACCTACTACAGGTCAATGAGCTGCTCTGCCATCAGATACTCATTATTCGAACTGGTTTAATTAGCTCATCAAGACCGTCTATTTGCAAGTCCAAACAATCACCATGACTGAAGCCTGCTGGTTGCTCAACAGTCGAAATCTTACTTTCTAGTCCTTCACCAATCACATAATCAGCAATGCCTTCTTCAAATGGAATTTCATTACAAAGAGCAGATTGTTGCTCAGACATTTTAATTCTGCTCTTCAAGATGTCGTCTTGAGTTGTACCAAAGTATCGCCCTTGAGCATTCTTCTCTTGCAAACGCTTGCCTTTTCTTTCCTTGCTTCGGCTTTTAGGGTGGTGAAGCTTGCATTTAGATCCTCGAGGACAAGATCCTGTTTCTTCGAAAACAGGGCAGACATAGCTGTGCTTCTTCCGACACTGTATAGCAGAGTTATATTGCATTTTACATAAACAAGGCGTAAGCTTGTGGGTGCGTGGCAGTGAGGATGAGACAGAGTCCACAAGCAATACACACAAAAGCAGAAATATCATCCAACAAATAACAAAAACCATAGGAAAGATTATCAAGCAACTATTAGGCTAGCCATTTGTGGGGACCATAATCCACTCAAGAACTGTCAAATTTATATTTTCAGTCCAGAAGTTGATATGACTTTCACCCCACCTATAATTTTAGAGGAAAGTGTGAGAAAAGGAAAATCAAATCAACTGGCTTGGTTGGAGCGCAACTAGACTCACCATCATGATATGCAGGAAATTAAAGTAAATTAATCAAACAAATTTACAAATGGAACTGAAAAAAAAGAAAACATTCAGTGTAATTAAATGAAGCAATGGCTAAAACATTTCATTTAAAAAGCAAGCAGCTAAATGCAAAGCACATATAAATTGCAAGTTAGTCTTAGGACCTATTCAGGCCAGCAGCTAGCCATTACAATGTGCTGGAGTTCGGGTTATAGGTGAGGGAATAGGGAACTTAGTACTAGGTCGTGAGTTCAAATCCTTGTAAAAACAAAAAGAAACAAAAAGAAACCACTGCAGTGCATGGCCAAAATGAGTTTGCATGGACTGATACTATTACTGGTAGCTTATCCCACTGCCCTACATTTAATCCTGTAATTCAGTTAAAAGCTACTGCGGTGATAGCAACCAGGATTTTGATAGTTAATGAATGTAGGGAAGTGTTGAAGAAGAGAGGATGTATGCCATCTCCTATTATAGATTAAAAGTTTGGGCGAGTGCTCATTGTCTTTAGGTCATAGGAAAACTGTACTTAGTCCATGTTTTTGACAAACAAAAAGTGCAGTATGCCTATCCTTAATATATTTAGTCAATAGAAGCCATAAATAGTTATTGCACTAAAATTAATAAACCAATACCTCATTGCCCTGAGCACAATAACCCCTGAGAAACCCTTCACAAGTAGGAGCATTAGGATTCACGCACACATGCCTATAAGGGCAATCTTTGTTGGCACAAAGACCTGCCAGAAGATTTGTCAAAATCCTGCACTTCAATTACTAGATTAAACAAAAAAAAAGACAAAAAAAAAAAAGGTACCTTGCAGAAAGTAAGAGCAATCAGGCATCCTCTCTGGAATCACCTGCAAAAGAATATAACAAAGGTGTAATGTCAACAACAAATTGGTCACCTTTCTTTACAAACAGCAAATACTTTCAATTACGTCTTCTTAAACCTGATGAGTCAATTTGCAACCAGGATTGGTACATAAACCATTCAGAAACTTTGTGCAGACTGCAATTTTGGAGGAATCGTGAACGTAGGGACATTTTCCATCCTCTTTGTTGCATTTACCAAATCGTGTGAAAAACTGACAGTACTTTCGCTTTTTAGCAAGTCGTGACCTGGCAGTGTGTAAACTCCATCTAACTCTCTCACTAGCCAAAATCCGAATTCTCTTCTTTGGATCTCTAATAAGCTGGTTACCATTACCAATTCGAACATATCTGCAAATGTTGCAAATGTTGCAAATGTTGAAATTCATTAACACTCAACCACCTGAGTAGATTTACCACACTAGAAATAACAGGTTAAAAACAACGGCAGATTACTTAGCACTGATATAAGAGAGTAGTTAAGAGATGAAGGACATACTCATCTTTGCCAATCACAAGTCTCCTAGGAACATAGGATTTCTTGTCATCTTTCGCTGTTTGAAGAACTGAAGTGCTCGAAGATGCATCATCTACATACAGCATTTGCTTCACTTATTAGACCAGTTTGCAAATGGAAATCTAGAATTTCACTACCTGTATAAACTGAAGTGCAGATTGCATCTAATAAAACTCAGAATTTTGCGACTCAACAACAGTCAGTTACAAATTTCTACCCAACTTACTTCATCACTATAAACCAATTCATCTTTCTTTTTTTGATAAGCTAAACCAATTTCGTCTGTACGTGTGCATGTATACTAATCCTTCATCCCAAGGAAACATAAAAATAGTACCAGAAACAGCATGTTTAGAGCCTAAACATCTGTGTCCAAGTACTACTGAATCTATAACTCAATTTTTAATACTATCTCTACTTATTGAAAAAAGAAGAAAATCATCTTTGACAGTCTGTTAGACATGTACAATCTGCAACCTATGCAATCAGAATACAACGAACAGTTAAATAAACAAAAACACAGTGAAAAAGATGCGTGGATAACCTGATATCCTCTGAAGGGTCCGTCTGGAAGGATCCATTTTGTAACGAACTGAACCAATACGAAATATGCGCTCTCCTGCAAATTACAACCATAATCATTACTTTAATAATAATAACTTAAGATATTATGTTATATTTCTTGATCATTGAACTGCTCAAAATCAAGCCTTAAGTTGTGCATCACATGTAATGCATATAAAATTGGCTAATTCTTGCATGCAAATATGTAAAGACAGAAAATGGCATGACTAATTCTTAAGCTGAAAGCCTCCTATTTATAGGGCACATGATGCATACTATCGAAACTTCTACTTTGAGCGACCTCAATGGAGCCACAGCAAGTCAAGTGAAAATAATGCTGTGGCAAAAGCCATACCAGTGCCACCATTCAAATAATTACCATAAGAGACAGGGGAAGCCATCAGCATCCATACCATAGAATTAATTCTGAACAAAATAATAAAAACACTAGAATAGTGACCATATAATATAGTCCTGATCGACATGCATACACAGAAACCATTTTGTAAATACTATTGTTTATGGCACAAAAGCTCTCGAAAAGTGGAAATGTGCACAATTATGCAGCTTACAAGGGTGCAACTCTATTCCAAGAAGAAACTTACTTGAACTATTCCGGGGCTTCGCCCCAGAAACAACACGTGAAGCAACCCTTTGTTCTCTTCTCTTCCTCTCTGCTGCAGCAACTGCCAGTGTAGCTTCCTGTATAGACCAATGATAAAAGCCAACAAAAATGAAGAAACCTTTTGAATTTTCAAAGTTTTAAACCAAGAAAAGGGAAAAGCTCTGCTTTCCTCCAGCCTAACAGACCTCATTAGCTTTCTTTGAGTGTCTTTCAATGGATTTTGACCATTTTAAACTGGACCCACCAACACTTAAGACCTTGGACATTCTGAGTGAAAATCCATGTTTTGATCTTCTGTAAACTGTGTCCCTGTTCCTCAACAACAGCAGTTTCCTACCAGGAAAGAAATAATCATCACTTAAGAATAAGATGCACAGGTAGGATAAACTCAAAGAATCAGTGGGGAAAAAAATGGAAGAAAACATCAGTTGGTTGTTATACCTATTTGTGGAGGTGTAATTGCTGGAATTCGCAGCAGAATTTGACAAGAAATATCTCCAATATGTAGCTCTTTTCCACGGAAACAATTGAGGTAAAACCTTCTGACGACCCAATGGATCACCATCATTTTTTGGTAACTGGGAACCACGCAGTGTCCAGACCAAGGAGGGTTTTGAAGGTTTACAAGTCTTTCCTGCAACTGCAAATAGAATACTGACATCAACTATCAACTGTAACAATAATATATAGAAATTCAATCAGCTGTTGTAACTTAATTTGACTCATGGCTGCAGGCCACAGAAAGATCCATTGCCAAAAGACAGTTTGAGAACATTCTCACACACATTATAAAATGAAACATAAATACATGATCGCAATGACATATATGGTTCATAATGTCAATTGATCAAGCAGTTGTGTCATGCACTGTGACATAATTTGACTCAATGCTGCTGGCAACCGTAAGATACATATTTTACAAACTTGACAAAAGACTAAAAAAAAAAAAATCCCACACTAACATTATAAAGTGAAATTTTGATACATAATGGTGATGAAATCTATGCTACATAAGCAGCTGTCACCATGAAAATCAAATGAGCTTCAAACTGAAATCAAGAAAACCATTCAAGTACAAACCCATTTTATCAGTGTAAGATAAATGCAAGCATCAATTCAACAATTATCGCTTAATCTAGGTTTAGATATTAGTCTAAATGAGGCCCAGGGATTTTGTCTACCAAAATATTCAATACCGTTATATACTCGCAAGGACTATGCTGCCTCAACCTCCCACACAAAAGCACCGTCTATAATTTAGAGGTTGTTGGTTGAGGCACATCATACAAGAACATAGAGACGCAGAACCTTGACTAATGATAATTGTAGTGACACTGGGTTAATTTTATAAGTGATAACGTATAAATATAGATATAGATGCATAACCTTGACTGTTTCTGTTACCGTTTACAATAATAAAACAATAACTGAGAAATCAAATAACTAAGCAAAACAAGAATCAAATAACACACCTTTACGTAATCGCCTCTTCATCAAATTTCTGCTGGAAATAATGTCAAGAGCAGTTTTCCCCTCTAAACTAACACTTTTGTCAGGCAAGCTTACCACCTGCTTGGCCTGACTTTCCACTGAAGTCCTAACTAGCTGATTTTTCCTCCTTTTATAATAGCCATCAGAGGTTAAGGCATTCACAGCATTAGGTATAGAAGACAAACAAGGATTTGAAGCTGCAACCAACTGATTAGATTTTCGCTTGACATATGTTATCTTGGCATTTGAAGACACTGTAGTCCCATCACCTTGCCCACTATTGCATTCAGTATTGCTGACTTGGCTAGTCATGGAAGCGTCTGAAATTTTCAATACATCTTCAGGAGACTTTGGAACATCTCTACTTTGGGTAAACTTCAGAGGATCTAACACAATTTCAGCAGAACCATCATGAAGAGGCTCAGCTCGATTTGGTAAGACACTGGTTACGGGTGGTGGTCTAGGTCTCTCAAAAGAAGTGTTAGTCCCTCCAGTTTGAAAAGAACTTATAGGATCAACATCTACCCTATGGCCAGATCCAGCACTCTTTTTTATTTCACTTGCACCTGAATGGTTCAAACGATAGACTGGAGTACTCAAACCATAAGAACCCTTGGATGGAAGAGCAGCTGTATTGGATTTTCTTACAAGAGTGTTGCCCTTGCGAATGTAGGACATGCCCAGGAACTCCGTCACTTTTTTTGGCAATTGTGTTTGGGAAGGAATGATGCTCAGGGAAGACTTGTGGCCCGGCAGAGAAGAGGAAGAAGGGTTGTCAGTTCGACACCAAGTTCGAGATTTGGTGATATGGGTTGAAGGAGCAGTACTTTTTGAAGCAGCAAAAACAGAAGATGAGCGGCCTGGATAAGCCCCAGAAACAGTACAAGTAGACTGGCTCTTCCTACCATGCATCCCTCTATTTGCAGGATTTAAAGTTTGGTTGGTATTTTTGAAGTTATGTGATGGAAAATCTCCTGTCTTCGCCAAAATAGAGTGGCCACCTCTCACAGCATGAAGTGAGTTCAAAATGATTCCTGAACTCTGGGTATGTGAAGCGAAGGCAGATGACAAAGAACCACCTTGCGTGGCAGGATTAGCAACTGAAACTTTTTCATCATCATCAGAAATCTTTGTTTCATCCCCAGAAACCTTTTCAATGAGAATTTGGTTGGGTGATGTCCCAAGGTGGTAAGTCAAAGCTTTGGGAGAGCGCATGTTACATGGAGCATCTGGCCCAAACTCCTTTAGTTCTCTGTATTTGGAAGTGGAAACTGCATTGATACATTCAAATGTAGAGGGATTGTTAGTCATAGAAGGTAGATTGTTGTCTAGAGCATGGTTATTACGGTTCGTCACATCTGTACTAAGAGAGCTTTCATCTAAGTCCATAGGCTGATGTTCAGAAAGATTTTGACACTGAGTTGTCTCCCTATCAATGGTAATTACATCAATGTTTGATCCCTCACCAACCTCTAAATCCCTAGAGTCATTTTGATGACTACTTCCAACCATGACTGAAGTTGCACGTACAATCTGTTCAGAACCAAATCCCGATGGAGTGTTTGGAGTCGCATTAACAATCTTCTCAACCCCAAATTGTGATTGACAAACAGACTGCACTTTTGAAATGGTCAATTCCTCAACAACAGAAAGAGGAAAAACAGCAGCATTAAAACCAGCTTCAAAATCATTTTTTCCAGAAACCACAGCATCAAAATATTCTCCTGAGCAGTTTTCTAGAAACACAGTGCCTGATTTTGGTAAAGACAGTAAACCAAATGTCAAGGGAGGGTCAAACCCAGATACCAGGACTTCCTCTTCTGGCTCTGTTAGACCATTGCCAGAATTGAGGGGCACCTCCACACTTAATGTAGAGACGCCTGAAATTATAGGCACCTCATTTATATCAGACGCTACAGAACTGTACAATCCCAAGCGAGAAGAGATTTTCCTTTTTTCATCACTTAGCGAAGACCAATTAGGATCAACATTAAAACTGCTGTTAGCTGAAACCTTAGTCTCTGCAACATCTGTTGAACTGCTCTGCTGGAAAAGACCCATTTCATTGGTGTTAATTAGCAAGCTGGTGTCATTAGACTCATCATTTGGACTAGGCTCTTTGAAAGATAACCTCAAGGTAGTATCAACCCAATGCGCAGATTTAACCATATTTGAAGACTCCAAAACTATGTCAGATACCCCTGAGCTTGACAAATCTAACCGAGGCATTTCAAAACTATTACCGGTATTAATGTCAGGTGTGTCCTCATCATTAAGACCAAGAGAAACACTTGCACCTGAAGATCCTTCAACAGAAAACTCTTCCCGTGATATGGTAACTCTATCTGGAGAAGGGTGCTTACAAATATTATCACTTGTCTTGCTGGAAAATTTAACTTCCAAATCAGCACACAGATTGTCAGATTGCGAAATGCTCCTCAATCCGTGACTGGAGCTGTCCGAATACATGACATCATTCTGGAGTTGACTTTCCCCAATGTTTGACAGACACAATATATCACTGCTGAGTTCATGAAAAGTAGACTTCAGATGTGGATCACCAATACCTTGGTCACCCGATGGACTCCTCTCAGTTGTACATGGCTGCTTGCAGGCAACATCCATAGTAAAAATATCAGGACCAATAATTTCCTCTTGTGTGTCGACTAAACCTTTGTCAGGTGCAAGGGGCATTGAGCACGAAATAGGAAGGCATTCCTGATTTAAAATATTCTCTTCAGTTGAAAAACCAAAATCAGGAGATCCACTTGCAGCATTACTCCCAAGCAAGCAGGAATCTTTATTTTGTGGAATATTCTTGCTAATGTCTTCAGAAAAAAAAGTATCAGAAATACTAGTTTCATCTAGTGATTTAGTTAAATCCTTCTCGGTCTCAGAGATAGCATGAAAATGGTTGACAGAACTACAATTTAAAAAATTCTCATCAAATTTGGTTTCTTCATTACTTGAAAAATCCACGGGAGAACATAACCGGCTCCTCTTTCTATTGATATTAGACTTGCATATCTTATCCATATAAGCAGAAGAGCCAACCTTCTCAGATATCATATCCACTGGAGATTCCACCTGTCTGTCATTCTTCTGAGGTCCTACCTCTTTGTCATTCTTCTGACATCCTACCTCTCTCTCATTCTCAGGCATTACAGTTACTTGATTTAGAGAGGTATGTTCATCATCATTGACGACCCTAGTGGCAAATTTGTCGTCAGAGTCAGGACCTTCTGGACAAGGAACAATATCTGCTAGTGTACCTTCATCACATACCTTAGTTGGCTTTGAAGAATTCAGACTGGGGTTTACCACTTTCTTCACTACTCTCTTAATGATTTTCCTCTTTTTCGCAGTCTTGAGAGAAGATGTTTTGCCAGAACCACCATTACTTCCACCTTTATCTGACACTGGCCCTTTAGAAGAGCTATCCACCACAGTTTTTCCAGCTGTAGTCCCGCTGGAACTTGGTCGTGAACTGTGACTGCACACCTTACCAAGACCAGAAGCAGCAACTTTCTCTTTTGATTGCTTTAGATCTTTGTCAGAGTTGGATGATTTTCCTACAAGATGAGCAGAGTTATGCAATTTTCCTGTATTGACCTCATTCATCGAGGAATTGACGCCATCTTTATTGGTGACCAGCACTTTCCTAACTTTACTATTCCCAGGTGTCAAATTTTTATCAGAAAAGCCCACTGAACTTGAAGGCGTCACAATTGCTTTGGCTATCAAGGAATTGGACTTGAAAGACACATCAAGCTCTACTGGACTTCCCACTCTTGCTACTTCTTCTCCCATTATGACATGATTCTGATCCTTATCACCAATATTACTTCTGAGAGAACTAGACTTACTGTCATCGAAGTAGCCTGTATAGTGTTCTCTCCCATCCTCTCTATTCCTATAATTAGTAGGCTTTTGAATTCTAAGAAGAGCACTCTTCTTCTGTATTTGCTTCCTAGGTGTCCTGTTAAACTCATAACTACCTTCTCTACTCCTCCCTCCCTTACTAGCATGCCTCTCATACTCCCCACCAGTCCCTTCTCTACTTCTATATTGCTCTGCATTGCGCCTGCTAGTGGCAACCATCTTGTTACCCCCGACCTCAGTAAACAAATCCCCATTGCCTCCACGCCCCTCTCTCTCTCTCAGTGTCCCTCTCTCTCTCACAACCTCCCTATGATGTACCCATCTCTGACTCTCATTCACATCGATATCATCACAAGCATCATAAGCCAAGCCACAGCGTCGATTGTGGCCATCGTAATTCTCCAAATGTGACTCAAAACTCCTGAAATCCCCGGAAGATCTATGGTTATTTGACCCAAACAGGTCAATGCTGCCATGACGGCGACGAGAATCATCATCCCTATGGCTAACCAATGAAAGTTCATCTCTTTGATTATTTTTATCATCAAAAAGCCTAGGATTGCTCTCTAACTCTAACTGATGGCGGTAAGATAGATCTGCACCTCGCCAATTGTCGGGCAAATCCCTAATACCAGATCGAGATTCATGGAATTCAGGCAAACGACGAGGGCGTTCACCGTCGAACGATGACGTAGACTGTGAAAGCCGAGGAACTCGATCGAAATTAGGGTGGTAAGAATCGTGAACATGGTGGCGGTGGTTATTGAGGGTAAAGTTGTGATCGGGGCTATAAGAGAATTGGGGGTTTTGAGGATGGTTGACTGGTGGTGGTGGCGGTGTAAGGGGAGAAAGGGGTAGATGAGATGGCGGAGGAGGAGGCAGTGGACGGAACTGTTGTGGCGGTGGCGGTGGCGGTGGCGGTGGCGGGAGGGTGTTGGACTGATGGTGGTGATGATGGTTATGGTGGAAATTATGGGCGGGGAAAGGGGGAGGATGAGGTTGTGAAGGCGGAGGAGGAGGAGGTGGAGGGGCGTACCTTGCGTGGCGGTGAAGGAACGGAGAGTCAGGATCCATCACGGTGGTGTTGGTGGCGGCTGCCGGCTACTCTTCTTTGAACTTCCAATTTTTATTTTATTTTATTTTATTTTATCTAGTATCTACTTATCTATTTCTGTGGTGCGCTCGTTGTGAAAAATTAAGCACTCCCGAGTCGTTGATCGTGATTCGTAAATCGTTCCGCATCGAATGGTTGCCACAAACGCTTTCTAATTCTAACTTTCGGTAGCCAGCCACTAGCGAGGTTTTTCTAGCAGCATCAAAAGACTTTTTATGCAAAGGAAGCAAACTGTTTTTGATTTTCTCTCTTTTATTTTTTCTTATTAACTTAAAAAAAAAATAGTGTGGACTACGATAATGTCACATTAACAATTCTTTTATTTTTTACCACATAAATTCATATGTAATAATGTGAAAATTAAAATATATAATTATGAATATTTAAAGAGTAAAATAATACATTCTTCTAATTGAAGCAGTTAATTTTTTTAATAACAATTACATATACGTAAAAATAACACAACTACATTTTATTATTCATTTCTTAAATTATTATAATTATAGTCCACTTTTAATATTTATATTTTCGCTTATTGTTTCCATATGAAAAAATATTACCATCATACAAAATATTAAGATATACCTAGATGATTATAAAATAAGAATAGTATTTTATACCACTTTAAGTCATTTTACAATTTCATAGCACTTTCAAAAATATTAAAGACAAATATTTTTACAACTTTTATATACAAAATTATTGTGAAGCGCACAACAATACAGTGCACAACAGGGCATAAGTCGTGAAGCCAAAAAGAGAATAACATTAAAAATTTCATGTGACATAATATATATTTTTTGGAGGAAAAAATAAACTCAATTTGAAATCAGAGGATTAATTGATCCAATTCAAACAAGCACAAAGGCAAATAAAAAAATTCGATAATACGAGGTGCTATTTGGAAAAAAAACTATGAACACAGGCTGAAAAAATGTAGCTTAGCCAAATATATATTACTACTAAATCATGCTACAAGAACAATTTGAATTTTTTTTATAAAGCATTAAAGTGTCATACAATATGTTTAGACATTTAACGGGTTAGATAGTTATTTTTTTTATAGTTGTAGCTTAATTATGTCTATAATAAATAGGTAAAATATAAAGTGGAAGAGAATAATTAAAGAACTAGAAAATAAATAAGAAATGAAAAAATGTTAGAAAATATAATAATAAATGAATAATAAAGATGAGAAACATAACTTGCACTACACGGTAGCAAGTTGTTTAAATGGGGGAAAATATTTACTACTAAAGTATCGGTGCAAGAATTTTTTTTTTATATAAATGGATAGTGATGTTGAAAAAGTTAAACAATATTTTTAAAAATGAGTGATTTTAATTTAACTTATCTTTATGTATAAATAATAGGTAAAAGTAAAAGAAAAAGTGAATAACTCAAGAGAGTGAAGAAAAAAATAACAAAAAAAATTATAAAAAAATAAAAAAATGAACACTGGGAAATAAATAGATGGAAGAGGCTCGCATCACGCAATAGAAACAATTTACTTTAATAAGTAAAATATATAACAAGAATAATTTGTCAAAAGATTGTTAAATAAATTCTCAAATGATATTTAAAAGATATTGATAACTAATTTAATTAAAATGAAATGATTATTTTTTTGTTAATATAACTCAGCTATATATACAAAACAAGTAAAAGATGAACATAAAATAAAATATCTACTTAAGTCATGTGGGAAGATCCATTTGAGTACGAATATAGCTAGAGTACAATAACTATAATTTAAAGCGTTATAATATTAAAACATGGAATATGATGAGTTAGAATGTAAAAAGCTCAATTAAAATATAAAATGCAAATCAAAATAACAATCGAAGAAATAGAAAATAAAAAAAAATATATTGCTAAAGTCATGATGCAAAAATAATTTCTAATTTTTTTAAAAATAGTCATATAAATGGTTAAATATATTTAAAGGGTTAGATAACTAATTTTTTTATAATTGAGGTAATAAAATAATTTGAATATAGTATAACTATGTGTACAAATAATAGATAAAAGAGAAAGAAGGAGAAAGTGAAAATGGAAGAAATAGAAAAAAAATAAGAGATGATAAAAATGATAGAAAAATTGATAATAAAATGAACAACAAATGAGAGAATAAATTACGGGAAGTGGTTCACGCTATATTGTGAGAATCAATTTATTTGAATCATCAAAAATATATATTATTGTCGTGTTAAAAAAAATGTAAAAACAAAAAATAAATAGAAATAGATAGTGTTGTTTAAAGAGTTAGAAAAAATTGTACAGTGAAAAATATATAGTAAATGGTAAATTCATGCTAAAAGAATAGTTTGTACATTATTTTAGAAATAAAGAGTTAGACAAATGGTTTTTTTTTACATAGATAGTAATGTTGCAAAGAGACTCAAACTTGAAACATTTCCCTATCTATTTTGTAGGAACTAAACTAAACTACAAATAATTATTAACATCTAAAGGGTTAGGTATTTAATAATTTCTCTAAATGAGGTGAATGAATTATTTTAATATAACTTAGTTATGTGTTTAAATAATAGGTAAAAGAGAAAAAGAGAGAAGAGAAGAAATTCACCCAATTCATTTAATTGATAAAATAATTGGTTTTACCTAATTATAAAAAATAAAAATTCAGTAATTGTAGTTATAAAATTAAAATTTAATTTGATTCGTAAACTTACCTCATTTGATTCGTAAAATCAAAGTACAATACAATGAAAAAATAAATTTTAGTAATAGTACCATAAATTTAAAAAAAAAGTATAAATCTAACTGTAAGAAGTTAAATTAAATTGAAAGAAAGAAAATTTCAATGCACTTACTAATTACTTCTCGACAAATTATTTATAAATGATAATCCATATACTTCATTTTTACATTCATACAACCTCAAGTTTTATACAAACATAAAATTTAATAACCTAAAAAATTGATGCATGATATAAAATAATTTTGGGACAAAAATTATGGTCACAAGATAAATTATTTTCATTCTTAAACTCACTAAATCCCTTCGACAAACAGCATACCTATAACGAGAAATAACAACTTTATCGTCCGCGCAACGCATGGACCAAAAATTTGTTAAGAAAATGATTAATTTATATTTTTTATGTATCTCTAACCAATTACTCTCAATAACTCTAGTAACTACGATCAATCAACATTAATCTTGCTTTCTCAACACATTAGAAATGATAAAAATGACAATTTTTAAAGGACAAAGAAAAGAGACTAAGAAGTCACTTTTTTTTTTAGGACAAAGAGAGTAGTAATTATTTGTTAAGTACTAGTAATAATTATTGAAATATACACATAAGTTTCTAGTTTAATTGGTTAGTGCATGTCTGATTTAGCGTAAATTGTAGTGGTTTTACCACTTATTTTCATGCATTTTCGGATGGTAATTCTATTGATTTCATAATGAAATCCCTGATTATCGCAGGAAACAGATCTGGAGGAGAAATGAGCAAAAAAGAGTAGAATCAAGTCTATTCTAGACAAGATGAGGACAGACACCTTTCTTGACTGGTCTCTTAGTCAAGATAAGTCACTGGTTGGCAGAATTCTATCTCATGGGACGGACATCTCTCTTGGTCACCTTCTTGGTCAATCCTTCACCCAAGAGGAGTCATGATACGAGCATGGCCACCCCTGCGTTTGGAATTAATCAACCATGGCCTTTTGATGATCGAAGGACGTGGAGAATTGGAGTAGAAGCCCACAAGAAACAAGCCCTTGCATCCCATGTGTCAATCCCTAAGGCATGAAGCCAAGAAAATGCGCCTTTTTGAAGCCTTGTATAAATAACTCTTTCCCATATTTTTGTAAGGTTGGCTTATATTTTGATGAAACTTAGTTGAGTGCTTTCGCTTCCTATCTCTCATTGTAAGCTCTCTTGGTGCTTATCTATTTGGTTTGGAAAGCCATTGATTTGAATCAAGTAAAAACATTGAAAGTTTCCATATTGTTGTGTCAAATTTGTGTTGCGCATTTACTTGTGATTTCCAACATCAAAAGACCAAAAACAAGACCCTTAATCCTTACGATTAAGTTACTCTTTTCAGCACTTGTGTTTGTGTGTTTGTGTTCCTTCCTTGTGTCAAACGTGCTCATCTTCCATCTTGAAGTAGATCTTTTCTACAAGAACCAGCTCTCACGGCTTTCTCACCATAAATCCCTCATTCTTGCTGATAAGATCTTTGTCTTCTAGAGATCTGGAAAGTGAGACCTTGTCCGTCCTTGTGTCGCCCGGGACCGTCAAGAGGGCCGTGAGTGTTACCTGCAAAGCGCCGGAGGGGGTCTCTGGCGTAGACTCTCCGATGCTAAAGTCAGTGAACAGTGTAAGAAAGTGGTATAGCAGAGGTTTGGCCAGCTCGCTTCAGCCTTACCTGTGAGTCTCGGATCTAGGGGTATTTATAGAGGAAGATAAGGTGTACCTGGTGGTAAGTAACGTCATGGGCGTAAAGTATAGGGGTAGGAGGAGATTACGCCTGGGGCATACCTGTAAACAACAAGTCCGGACGGGAATGGGATAACGCCTAATAAAGAGTGGGACCCCCCGGTGTAGTCGATCATTCTGTCATTGTAAGATGCTTAGTTAGAGCGGCATCACAATCAACAGTCTGAGTCCCTTTACGAGGGACCGATATAGTGACTTCGTGTCGGCCCCATACGGTATCGGGGTCACGGTATAGCTGTAAGGATGGTACCGCCCTCAGCGGTATGTCAATAGTTATCATAAGCCCAATCGAAAACGAGCCTGAGTGTTTACCAAAGGCTCTGGTTCTTTTCTTTGGTTTTTATGCTCTGACAGTTTTTTCCAATTTTCAAGGTAGTGATGATGGTGTATCTCTCAAAAATCGTGTCCTCTAAATTCTTGCGAATTGGTAGGTATAAATTCATCCTTCTTCTCAACTTCGTTCTTCACTCTTCTCCGTTTTTATTTCTGTTCCTTCAGCTCTGTCACGATGGACGAGATTACCAAGAATTATCTTGTGACCAAAGCCCAGGTTCTGAAGAACCTTACTGCTTCTGACGCCACCTTCCTGGAGTCGTTGATAGCGAGGACTGTGGAGGATACCATGGAGCTGCAGGGGATGTTGGCTCCCTTAGTGGCGAGGAGAGACGCGCTCACCATGGAGGATTTCAACCCAGTGGTGAAGTTGACCCATCTTGCTGCGGCGATATCGCACATCAACGTGTTCATTAGCATGTTGTTGCAGAGAAAAGAGATGCTGGTCTATGGCCTGAAGAATGTGAGGGCCTTCATGTCGGAGATGACTGACGTGTCTCAGGCTCTGAGGGCAATTCCCATTGCGGAAGGAGAA
>NBIL01149817.1:0-15769 GCA_002752925.1 Viola pubescens var. scabriuscula | reverse complement strand
AACGAAAGAGAAATTCCCAAATCGGATCCACTACACTGCAATGGATGAACAAGTGGTTGCCACACTCCCTCACCCCCGAGCATTGAGGACAGATACTCTTTTCTTCTGTTAAAATGGACCGCCTCCAAAGAAAATCGCGCGTCGTTAGCCTGTCTTGGAGCGCTAGCCACAAGAAGGCTTCGATACTATGAGGAGCTAAACGCTGCCAACAAGAGAACAAGAGATCATTGGACTGACCTCTATACATAATGCTTTCGATATGGGTACATAAGGATCTAACATTGTTGACGTGGCATATAACGGCGGTCAACGGTGCCACGTCAGATTTCTGTAACGTTTTTTTTTAAATAGGCTGAATTTTATTTCAAAAGCTAGTCATGAAGAACATGACAGCCAAAGAAGCACTGCTGCTGCACACAACAGCAGCACACAAACCCGCACAACACACTAACCTGTAAGAAAAATGCGCTGCTGCACATTGCAGCAGCTACATCAACCCCTACTACAAGCCTGCTCACCTCAGCACCCAAAAAAAGAACTCGAACACCTAGAACTAGAAATAGCAGCAGCAAGAACAACCTAGGTAACTCCTACCTAGCCCAAAAATAGCAGAGAAAGAAACGGTGGCCGACTCCGAGATCATCACCCACCAGAATTAACTCCCCAAGACAAAATCCAAGACGAAGACAGTAACATCATCCCCAAACTATAAGGAAAAGTGGAGTCCTTGCATCGCAACCATCTATACCAGAACGAGAAAGCGATGTTCACGGTATGACGCATGCTCTGATTACCAAGCATGAACAACACCCTATTTCTATGAAGCCAAATACTCCACATCATAGCATAGAATAGAACACGCCACATACCCCTCCGTTGCTCTCCCTTCCACGACATGAAACTATCCCATATGGCCCACAAATCCTGAACCGAACGAGGGCAGCACCAGGCCGTTCCCAACCAAGAAATCACCAATTCCCAGCAACCTCGAGCGTGATTGCAATGAAGCAAGAGGTGGTGGACACTCTCACCCCGAACTTCGCACAAAGGACAAAAGTTATCTGCCTCCGCTATTATGTTACGTTGCCTTAGAAAATCCCTGGTAACAATGCGCTCACGCAAAACCAACCAGAAAAAGAATTCGATTCTAAACGGAACAAAGTTAGTCCAAACAAACTTCAACACGGGAATGGGTTGAAACCGTAAGTTATCGACACCATTACACCAAGATCACACCGAGTACTCCCCCGACGGATTCAACTCCCACTTCACACTATCGGTGCGATTGTGTGTCTGAACTTCAGGTAAATTCGCCGCCAAGCCAGCCCATTCATCACTCTCCCACTCGAAGAACTCCCGACGCCAATGATTACCCCATTGCCACCGACCTGCAACCCAGCCACCATGATCAGCGATACTACCTTATTTCTTCTCCGAGAGGCTGTACAACCTTGGGTGAGCTAAGGCTAATGGTATTTTGTTGTACCATGGGTCCCACCAAAAGGAAAGAGTCCTGCCATCCCCGATAGTCATCTCCACATTACTATTCCAGAACTCAAACCATTCGCCTCCCCTTTCAAAGTGACGAGCAATATCACGCCATATTAGGGAATAGTTACGGCTTTCTACTCTCCACAAATCTCAAAACCCATTAATGCCATACTCCCTCCTCACAATGTCAGCCCATATTTTAGTAGCCTCTCTGCATAAATCCCAGACCCACTTAAACAGATATGCAACATTCCGATTTCGCAAGTCACCAATGCCCAAGCCTCCGAAGTCCTTCGAACGCGTCAGCTCCTCCCATTTAACCTTCTCCAGACCACGCTTACCGTCATCGCCACTCCACAGGAAGCGACGCATGATCCCCTCATATTGACGACGCACACACTTAGGCATACAGTAGAGAGACATGTTGTAAATGAGAATGCTCGAAAGCGCAGCCTTGATCAGCGTCACCCTACCCCCCACAGACAGAAGGTGACCTTTCCACGTGGCTAGCTTCTCCTTCATCTTCTGAACAAGGAACTGCCAACTTGATTTCCTTCGAGGATTAAGCCCCACATAGGAACCCAGATATTTGAAGGGAAGCTCCTCATATTTACAACCTGCTCTTCGAGCTAAACAAGCACCTATCTGATTACTGAGGTTTATACCAACAAGCGTGCTTTTATGGTAATTGACACGGAGTCCAGAAAATACCTCAAACCATCGAAGAGTCCCTTTCACCCCTTGTATCTCGCTCTCATCATTATTAACGAAAATTAGAGTATCATCTGCAAACTGCAAATGAGAGAGCCGCCACCCTACATGATCATTCCCCACACCATGTAATATACCTACATTTTCGGCTCTACTCAGAAGGCAGTGCAACCCTTCTGCTGCAATATTGAAGAGAAAAGGGGACATGGAACACCCCTGGCGAAGCCCACGACCAACCACAAACTAACCTGTAGGCGAGCCATTAATTAAAACTGAGACTTTGGTAGTGCTGATACACTGCAGAATCCAACCCCTCCACCGATCTCCAAAACCCATCTGACACATGACATCGTCCAAATAACCCCATTCCACTGAGTCATATGCTTTTTCAAAATCTAATTTAAACAACAACCCCTGCTGTTTCTTCTTCTTTAAGTAATGCACTACCTCATTCGTAGCCATCACACAATCCAGGGTCTGATTGCCTGCCATGAATCCGTGCTGCTCCTTACTAACAATTTTCCCAATCACACTCCCAAGTCTACGATCTAGAATTTTAGAGATGATCTTATAGTAGATGCTAACTAAGCTGATGGGACGAAATTCACTAAACCTCTTGGCAGCATGAACCTTTGGCAGAAGAGTGATAAAGGAAGAGTTGGCACCTTTCGGAAATATCCCAGTTCTGAAAAAACCCCCTATCATCACACAAAAATCCGTGCCAACTATCTCCCAAGCATTCTGAATGAACCGAAGAGAGAACCCGTCCGGCCCTGGAGTCTTGGTGCCATTACAGCTCTTGACAGCGACATAAATCTCCTTCGTAGTAATATCCCTTTCCAAAAGGCAAGTCGTCTCCGGTCAGTTTCTTGAATCCCAAATCAGGAATTTTTGGCCGCTCCTAAGACTCAGATTTGAAGAAAGCCGAAAAGTATTCAACCGCTGCCAACTTGATAGCAGAAGGCTCACGATGTCTAGTTGCTGGGGTTATAATTTCTGTCACATTCTTCCGCAACATAGATATTTTAGCAAACCGATGAAAATATCCTATGTTACTGTCCCCATGCATATCCCTTTGTGTTCTAGTGTTTTGCTGCCAAAACCTATTAACCTTTCCTTRTTGCTCCCAAATCGCATTGCCAACCTCTAGACGCTGCCCTTGTTCCTCTAACGTCAATTCCCTTTCATCTGCTATTTTATCTAGGGCAAACTCTTCTACCTGCAAGTCTTCTAGACGTTTATCAATACGCCCATAAACCTCAATATTCCAGCTTTTCACCTTAGCCTTCAGAAACCACATTTTTTGAATAACCCTATGTAGACCAAGAAACTCAATGGACGCTTCATTCCACCAACCAGCCACCAATTGTTTGAAATCATTCCCACCACGTCCCCAAATCCCTAAATGGTTTCGGACCCCAATCCACTCTGTCCTGGGTGAGAAGCAGAGGGGTATGATCAGACCCATTTCGATGTTGCGCGACCAGCGAGCCCCGCTGAACATACGCCCCCCACCCAGCTTGCACAAAGATCCGATCCAACCTGCTTCTGCATAACGCATTGGCCTAAGTAAAGTGTCTGTTGGTTAACACTAAATCCTGAAGCCGGCTGTTCTCCACCCATTCTTGAAATTCTTCCATCCCCCCTGACATTAACTGTCCCATGTAAACGGTCTGCTGGCCTTAAAACATCATTAAAATCTCCCGCGACAAGAACAAGGTGCTCACTCCCTTCAATAAGATTCGCTACCTCAGCCCAAAGATGCCCTCTTCACGTTAGGGTTGTGATTGAACAATATTGAGAAGACCAGGGTTGAGATTAATTAAAATAAAAGTTCAGGGTTGCGATTAAACAAAACATTAAAGTCCAGGGTTGTTTTATATCATTTTGCCCATCCTGGGATCGTATCAATTATTTTTAGCAATTACAAAATTATAGATTAGTTATGTACATTGATGGTCTTATTTTCTGCTTTCTAAAAATAGGAAATGTAGTTCCCAAAGTACAAAATGTTATGGAAACAAACAACTTTAAGTTTTAGTAACGTTGATTCATGGATGAAACATTGTTTATATTTTGATAAAAATTCTCTCACAAATACAATAGAAGTTTTCTAAGTACGACATTTATATGCAATTATACGAAATTTATATACAAATATGTATTATTTTTATCAAGTACAAAACTGTTGATGAATTATATACATTAAAGGTCTTATTTTGTACTTTTAAAAAATACGAAATGTAGTTCCTAAAGAACAAAATGTTATGGAAGAAAATACAAAGTTTAGGTAACAACTTGTATTTTATTCTATTAAAAATAATGAGGTACATTGAAATAAATGACATTTAGTTTTATGAATGTTGATTCATTGATGAAATATTATTTATAATCTATTGATTCCTTAAAAATAAGATATTTCTATGAAGAAATATGAAATTTAGATTAGACATTATTTTTAACAAGTATGGAATTGTAGGTGAGTTATATACATTGAGGGTCTTATTTTGTACTATGTAGAAATACAAAATGTAGTTCCCAAAGTACAAAATGTTATGGAAGAAAATAAAAGTTTAGGTAGCAACTTGTATACTAATTAAAAATAATGAGGAACATCGAAACAAACAACAATAAGTTTTAGTAACGTCGTTTATAATATGATAAAAAATCTCTTAAAAAACACGACAGTTAGATAAAAAGAAGTATTTTTTTTATCTAATGGGCTAGTAGAAAAACACTAGCTTTAATTATGAACAATAGTAATTCGATTAGAAAATAATAATAATAATTTCTTTATAAAATATAGTAATAATAATAATAATGAACGTAAATTAATATAGTAAAAACATTTATAATATTTTAAAAAAGCATTTAAATTAAATTTGAAAATATTACTATATTACAAAATTTAAAAAATATATGAAACATCTCAATAGATTTTATGTATCACATTATCGATTATAAAAGTATTATCAATTAGAACAAATCCGTGTAAATGGTTTAACGTAATGCATTTAAATGTACTTTGGTACATAAATATCAACTGAAAGTCTTTTAAGGCAAATTAGTAAATGAAAATTTAATAAGACTATCTTTGATAACCTTTTCTAGGATAACCCTTGTGATCAAACGACAATTCCACTCTTAAGGACATAATATCGCTAGGCTAAGATCATGATAAAGAGAACGGTCTTGAGAGGAACGACTGTGTGTACAAGTGGACATCACACATTCCATTGGCGTACGATTGTCGAATGACTTATTCAATTATGGTTCAAGAAAACAACAATCACCAACCAACAACCTCCCAATTCTCCACACATGCTCTTTCAAGTCTTGTTCCAACCGATTATCCGGTGATCACCAAAAGCCAATCTCAGCCTATCCCACCCCGCGTCACGAGAGCTTTACAATTTAACGGCGCCAGCCCCCCCACTCCCATGAAATAGGTCATCAACGACATAAATCCTACATTTCCACCTGCCCCACCAATGCATCCAGAAATGGCTATGATAGGACAGAAACTACAAGAGTTCATGAGTGTTGTGAATGTCATTGACCGCACTTGTCGCGAGGCGCAAATCAAGAGTTAAATTTATAAGTCAACTTATTACTAGACTAAAAAAGGGATTCGAGTATAGCGGTAAGATGATCGATCCACAGAGAATAAGGGACAAATAATTGTGTTCAATTGTAATAGGATAATCAGCATGAAAGGGATGTTGGCTATGGAAAAAGGAAAAAATATCAAAGCGTTTAAATGGTCGTAACCAAGGAGGAAAGTATCCATGACCAAGACGAGAGTAGATTGTTGGAACTGAAACAATAATGAGACAAGATTCCTAGTAGAGGTTAACGACTATGAGTTATGAGATGCAATCATCGACATGATAATATTCATCACCAAACTGCAGAGTTGCTATAGGACTTCGGTACCCCTAGTCCTTGCTTCTCTCATTCTCAACATCACCCCTGTGGCAAAAGCGCAGGATTAAGGGTTACCGGTGATGCCTTGTCAACCAGTTCCTTCCAAAGAACTAACTAGTTAACAGACAAATAAACTGGGAGAAGACAACTCCCGACGGTTTCCTTGGGCATCAGTCGAGCGGTCGTGAGATTGACTGCTCTCCCCACAGTGTCACAGACCTGCTATGAGCGTATGGGTGTCTACTTCTTCCTTTCTTGGGCGTGTGATTACGTGATCCAAGTTCTAGATTACTATAGTGAAACTTGTTAATCGTAGAAACAGAATCCCAATAAAACTAAAATTGTATCTTAATTAAATGATAGATCTTCTCCTCGTAGAAGGGTGCTTGAATAGGACGGTAATCATCTTTGGACACGTCAATGAACATCGCTGAACAGCGGGGCATGACTAGCTTGACTGCCTAGATCGTCGTCCTAGATTTCTTTCCTCTCGGATCGGAGGCTTGGCCAAGGAAGGGTTCCTTGGTCAAGGGAGGTCGTAAAATGGCTTCTTTGCAAGCTCTTGGCTCTTCATTCTGATAGTTGTGCAAATTGTTCCCGAAATGCTCCTCTTTTGCTACTTTCTCTTGATCAAGCTCCAAAAGGTACTTTCTGCGGAATTAAGATGAAAACCACTGAAATCAATAGTATATCATTCTAAAAGGGTAGAGAAATAAATGGTAAATACTGTTGTAATTTGGCTCAATCAGTCATGTTCTCCACTCTAAGAACACCAGCCATGACCATTCCCATTCCTGCTGATCTTCCTCATACCCCGCAGAACCAGTGTACCAATTCCAGGAATATAGGTGCAGGCTACCGTTATGATCAAGGGCATTTCAGCAATATCCTTAACAAGAAAAGAAGTTCTAGAATATCTAAAACATGGATGATGTAGAGGATGTTAGTAGTTCTGACCATCGAGGATGCCGCTCAGGGTTTAAACCTACAATTTAATCGCTACCACCCTTACGACGACAATAGAAATGACATTGCCAACATACCACCCATTCCTCCTTTGGGAATTGATCCCCTGTTGATAGATAATCCTGTTCCTCCCATCTACACCATTGCCACTCTTGTTCCAGCAGTTCAGCCATTCCATGGTTTGCCTGCGCGCATGGACAATTATGGTTCACTACCTAACAAAAATGGGTTACGAGAACCCCTTGAACCAACTGTTCTAGCTTTTCAGACTCCTCACATCATCAAACTCCCTCATGATACATATAGTGGTAACACTGACCCTAATGATCACATACATAGGGTGCGGGACTACCGACGTTTCCAATATAGATGGGATGAGGCTCTTTGCCAATTATTCCCATTAACCCTAACCGGCCCAGCAAGGAAGTGGTACTATGAAGAGTTAGCTGACAGTTGTATTGCAAATTTTGAAGAATTATGCAACGCCTTTTGTTTAAGATTTGTTACCTCCGTCCCTATCGTGAAGAACTTTGCTTCTCTCTTCGTCATGGCTAGGAAATCAAATGAGCCTCTGAGAAAGTATGTAGATCATGTTAATATAGAGGTCTTTGAGCAAAACTGCAACCTAGAACGACTAATCTGTTCCCTCGCATGAAAACCCACTCCAACGATAGGTGATAGTGTGTATTTTATGCATGTTTTTCCCTTCTCTCTTAGTCCAATTTTGATATCGATATTGCTAATTTGCCCCTGTTTCTATCCCTTTTGAAGATTTAGGCTTGGAGAAGGAAATTCGCAGAAGTACACGCTTTTCAGGCGGATTCTGCCGAGCATTGAGCGTCAAGGCCTTGCAGCTGGTTGTCCGTAGATCATAGGCAGAAGCTTAGATTCCCAACGCAGAAAAGGAACCTCTCGAAGAGGAAATCCGGCAGATTCTGTCTTTCATTCCCGCGATCCTCCAGCTCAGCGGAAGATTTATTTTCCATCTTTGTAGTTCTACTAGACTTAGGATTTCCTTTTTGGTATTTCTTCTATAAAGACTTTACTAATTAGGGTTTTTAAAGGGGTCTTGGCCCCGTTAGACTTTCTCTCGAATTTTCTTGCTCCCTAGTTCCGCCTCCGGCGTTCTGACCCGCTTTGTAACAACTCTGGAGTTTTAGCTCCGGCTGGTATTAAGTAGTAATTTTATCGTTTATTTCCTTTCTTTTTCTTATGCAATTCTCTTTTAATTATTTTATTTATTTAATTTCCAGCATGAGCGGCTAAATCCTTTTTCTTAGTGAAGGTTCTTCGAAGGTTGCTTAGGTTAGTTGAGAGGTCTAATTGGGTGTAATAAACTCCATGTTTGTATTTACTTGTTCGTCATTTTACTGTCAATTTATTTAGGAATGATTAGTAGTTTGGCCAACTAATAATTAGATATAAATGATTATCATCATCTGTGTAGTAATAACTAACGTGAGGCTGCATAGTAAAGTAGGCAACTAGCTCAGAGTCATCACGTCGAACTGGTCCAATCTGACTAGGACAAACAACCAATTAGGGTATTGCCTCGAACGTACTAAGTGTCTCTCCCTAGGTGTGTCTTTTCTTATTTTCATGGGCAGCTGAGTGTTGTCTCCATAAACGTAGCTTGGAGGACAACAGACTGTCAAGGTTACTCCATAAATGTACCTTGGAGTAACTTCTCTTACGAAGGAAAGTAGGGGACCTAAACATACCTGGTCCCTATAGCACATCTGTGAATTAGGAGTAGAACACCCTTGCGCCAACCGTAGATGGACCTTTGCTAGGAATCTTATATCATCGATCTCACATCTTTAATTATTCTACTTTATTATGTTTTTATTCTGCTTAATTCGTAGTTAATCAAACAACCTTTCTAAACCCCCCCCCCCCCNNNTCTTACGCTAAAGTAAGCGTCTTGCCCTAATCCACGTGTTTGATCCTGTTACCACTATACGTAATTTTTATTGTGCATTAGGCTGCAGGTTTTATTATTATTTTTTACAGCTTCGAGAACCGGTCAATGAGCGAATTTCGCATGAGGCTGAACAAGTATGTAACCGTGAAAGACGAAAAAGACAAGCTTTATGGCCCGAAAACTCCTATTTCATAGGGAAACAAAGACGCCAATCCAAAATACAATAGAGAACTGATACGATCTAGTCTCCAAGGATGGATGGCCGAAGATGCTTGAGCTTGAGGATCTAGTCTCTTTGGACGGTTGGGTTTGTAGCCGACGGTTGAAAAGTGTTTGATGGACGATTTGTAGGTGGAAGATGGAGAAGATAACGTCACTAGAAGATAGTGGGAGGCACAACGGAAATATGGATGGAAGTGAAGAGGATTTGATGAACAAAACAAGGAAAACAACTCATAAAATCTGAAGAGTTTACAAGGTCCTTCAACCCAAATTGAGTGATCCTTTCTAATCCTATTGATTAACAACTTACTCAAACAAAGAAGGAAGAATGTTTGAATTTCACTCCTAATGAGCCCGGATTCACGATCCCTAATGCTAAGCTAAAAGTTTGGTCTTGATTGATGGTAATCACAAAAAAAAAAGACAAGGTATAAAAGAGGCTATCTCCTTCTATTTATACATAGGGTTATTACAAGGGTGAAAACCCCAAACTACCCTTAAACAGTAGGGCCTTGAAGCTCCCTGTTTGGACACTTGAAGAGTGCGGAAGGCCTTGAGGAAGATCTAGCGGTATACCGTTAAAAGCCTAATGGTATACTGTTAGCTTCGCTAATGAAGATGCTGACCACAATGTCGAAGTTCACGGCATACCGCTAGGGTCTTAGCGGTATGCCACCAACCGAGAACTCTCCCTCTTCCTCATGGCTTGCGAGGGATTTGGTGCAGTCCCTGTCATGGCTTGTCCGGCCATCCCGTGAGGTCGTGCCAAGGCTTGTCTGATCCCTCCGAGAGGTGCGAGCGAGAGCCTTCATGCTCGTATCATCACCAACCCCTTCAAGGTGATTCATCCTCGAATCTAAGTCCTTTGGCTTCCCTTTGGATTTCCATGCCATTGCTCTTCTTATCTAATACTTGGCCCCTCTTATGCTCGTATCATCACCAACCCTTTCAAGGGGACTCGTCCTCAAATCGAAGTCTCGGAAGGTGTGACACTTAGGCGTTCTTCTTGGGGAATGTCGTTGCTCTCTTGGATATGTGTTGGATAAGCGGACAAAAACTTTTCCATGGTTGTAACTTGGCTGTGCTTCAAAGAGAATGGGCGAAAAAGCAAAGAATGCACCACCATACGCTCACGAAGTCGGCTAGGGATATAGCAAAGGAATGGGTCCTCGTATACGCCAAGATTTGTAACAAAATGGGTGGAAGATTTCTACACAAGAGGTTCATAAATAGAAGAAATAGAGATGTCAATGTTAGCATGAGCTAACCGATCCTCATTTCACAAAGGCACGCTCATTGGATCGTTAGCAAACAAAATCTTCTCTCTAATTCTCATCTCGCTCCCTTCGCTCACACTTTCTACCCACTTTGGTGTTTCCTCACCCTTTTCACTCCCAACAGTAGCATTGCCAAATGCAAACAAAGGATTGACAAAACTGTGAAACACATTTGGTTCAATGCTGTTTTGCACACGCTCATAACCCACGCCTCTCCTCTCATTTTCCATGTAACTTTCACACACAACATTCCCTTTTTTCTCTTCACTCACTCTCTCATTTCCATGCTCAATTTTTTCATATGGGCTGTTTTTTACACTTACACTTTTTACTCTATTGTTAGGGCATATGTCACTCAAGTGCCCTCTACCCATACATGTGGTGCAAAATAAATCTTGTGCTCGTCTAGGAGTAGAAGAAGAAAGGGAAGTGGCATTAGAGTCCACTTGAATATTACCTCGACTCCTATACATTCGGTCAACTCTTGGTTCATATGGCACGTCCGCATAGAAGTGGTCGGGGTGTGCTGGTTGCCATGGCTCTAAGTGGGTGTCATGTGGACGTAGATGACGCTCACGGCCATAGGAAATATATGAAATAGGCCCATCGAAGTAGCTCTCTCTCTCAAAAGCACAATGGACACTAGCCGCACGAGAGCCACACTCCTCATAAGTAGAAACACGATGACCAAATGATCCACCATCCACATGTGTATCATACCCAAAGGAACTATGCTCATATGATGGCGAATATGTACCATGGAAGCGAGGATTGTGCCGAAGTGGTGCATGATGATCAAATGGCGGCCGCAAAGGAGGTGGCACATAAGGACGTTGAGGAGGCCACCAGACAGAAACGCAAGAAGTGGAGCCATGGCCACGACTTTAGGAGGATAAAGAACCTAGGCCATGGCTTGGATGAGAAACACATTGGCCTTTGCACCGTGAATCCATATTGGCCTCGTACCCAAAAGATGCTTGATCATAGGATGAAGGGTGTGTATCGTAAGAACCAAACGCTTTCCTAGATGGCTCATAAGCAAAATCCTCCCAATAGGAGTCACCAACATCATAATAATGAGACATAATCAAAGGGACCTACAAAAAGAAAACAAACACAATTGCTATATAACAAACATTAGTCTCTCCCTTAAGTGTTTCGCTCGTGTTTCACTCTACACTCTAATAATCTCACCTCTTTCCCCACTCTAATCTCTATTCCAAACCAATCTACCAAGCTAGCAAGACTCAAAGAATCAAAGAAGGCTCATGAAATGTAAGGAAAAACTAAGGTAAGAAAGGAAGGTGAGGAAAACCGAGTTGATGCACAAGAATGTGATGGAAATGCACACCAATATGGTTTAGAGTGGATAGATGATGATAGAAACAAGAAAGAACAACACCAATACACAAGCTACTCAAGGAGAAGCTAAAAGGAAAAAGAAAGACAAGCTACACAAGAATTGAAATTTCAAGCGCAATCTGCACACTTTTCTTGGGATGTAAAAATGTATGTGAATGCCACCGAATTAATAGAAGATTCAAAGATAACTTTTGTTCCTCACAGAATGAAGTAAATGCACACAAAATTTCAGATTTTTTTGGGCAGGGAAACTCATAAAAAATGGAAAAGAAACACTGCCCAAAAATAACTTTTTGAAAAGAAAACCCGAAACAAGGAAAAAGAGAGGGAAAAACCACTTCAAACTTGCAAAATACACCTTAAATGAGAACTACTACACTTCAATGATAACATGCATCATAGTCTCTTACTTTGACTCATATTCTTTTTTGTTTTTGAACTTTTTTTTTTTGTTCTTTGATCCTTTTTTTTGGTTTTTTTTTTGGAATGAGTGCAAGAGAGCTCAAATGATAAAAGACATATCTTTTAAAAGATGAAAGTGTATGACAAGTAGTTTATAAGATAAGAAAAATTTGAACTAAATGCCAAAAGCGGTGATGTGGCAAGTAGATGATGTGGCATGTGACTAAGTAATATGTGGCAAGTGAATGTGCAAGGAGGTGGAAAGTGATGTGTGATAAGTGTGTTGCACCAAAGTGGATGCAAAAATATCCTAGGAATGAACTAGAATGTGCTAGAATAAGGGGGAGATGGAGCAAATGTTGATGTGGACAACCTCTTACACACCTTACACTTTTGCAGCCATGTTCATGCAAAAACAAGAAAAATTAAATGCAGAGGAGCATGAAGAACACATGAACGTGGGAGAGGAAGGAAGATGAAGATTTGAAGCTAGAAGATGAATACAAAGACTAAAAGAGGTCGGATTTGTGGTAGACACAAGATCAAAACACAAAAGATAAAAAAATTTAGCCCAAAAACCAAATTTTTTCAAAGCTGACCAAAATGAAAAGGAAGGTGGGGGAACTGATTTTAACCACAAAAATGGTCAAAAACAAGGATTACCAACCTAGAGGATGATCAAGAGCTCCATTACCATTTGATACGATCTAGCCTCCAAGGATGGATGGCTGAAGATATTTGAGCTTGAGGATCTAGTCTCTTTGGACGGTTGGGTTTGTAGCTGATACGAGCGTAGGAACCATGACCAACAAGGCCTCGACGGTGAGAACTTCACGAGTTGACAACAAGGCCTCGACGGTGAGCGCACGCACCTCACGGCTTGGCCGGGCCAACCATGACAAGCCCACACCCACAACCCTAGCAGCCCATGAGCAGCCACTCCAAGCCCACCAAGACCTTGCTACACTTGGCCCAAACTACCAAGCCAAGACTCTTATGTGTGAAGGGTAACTAGGGGTTTTCCCCCTTGTAATAGCTCTAGGTATTAAAAGCAACAGATAGCTTCATTTTGCCTTGTCTTTGATTTGAGTGTATTCAACATAGACCAACTATCTAGTTTAGCTTAGGGTTTCTTCAAAACCAAAACTCATCTTCATCAAGGTAGCCGGGTTGCCAAGACCTGATCTTGGAGGGTCGGTCTTTCAAAAGAGATCCTTTTTTACACTTAGGAATAAGGTTTCCAAGACTTGATCTTGGAGAGTTTGTTGGGTGTATTAAGTTCATATTTGTTATCATCAAAACACTTTCCTTCTCCTCCATTTCATCCGTTGCAAGTTACTCCTTTTCCTCTCAAATATTCATCCATAATCCGTCCATCCGAACGTGATTACCTTCCTTCCATCGGAGACTAGGTTTGGCGACAAGAACACTTCGGGCTCTCCCTTCAAAACGGAGCCAAGAGGTTATCATGTGGTTGCGTGCACGGGTTGATAACAAGGCCTCGACGGTGAGCGTACGAACCTCACGGGTTGGCCAGGTCAACAATGACAATCCCACGCCCATAACCCTAGCAGCCCAAACTACCAAGCCAAGACCCTTATGTGTGAAGGGTAACTAGGGGTTTTCCCCCTTGTAATAGCTCTAGGTATAAAAAGTAAGAGATAGCTTTATTTTTCCTTGTCTTTGATTTGAGTGTATTTAACATAGACCAACTATCTAGTTTAGCTTTGGGTTTCTTCAAAACCAAAACTCATCTTCTTCAAGGTAGCCGGGTTGCCAAGACTTGATCTTGGAGGGTCGGTCTTGCAAAAGAGATCTTTATTACACTTAGGAACAGGGTTGCCAAGACTTGATCTTAGAGGGTCTTGGCGGGCTTGGAGTGGCTGGTCATGGGCTGCTAGGGTTATGGGCGTGGGCTTGTCATGGTTGGCCCGACCAACCCGTGAGGTGCGTGCGCTCACCGTCGAGGCCTTGTTGGTCATGTTTCCTACGCTCGTATCATCCCATCCCCATTTGAGGAGATTTGCCCTCGAATCTATAATGTCAATTCCTTGCTCCGCCAGTCGGGTCTTGGTTTGCTCACGGTTGGTGGACACACGCTCGTGTGTTCATGTGCGGGGAAAGCTAGGCTTCGCGGGTTGCCTTTCGTGGGCTAGGCATGCGGTCACGGATGGGTCCACACTCGTATCATCCTTTCCCCTTTTGAGGAGATTCGTCCTTGAATCAACACGTTCCGCCACCATGATGTCCTCATCTCGCACACCTACACACTTAAGTACACTTGAAAACAAAGGTGAGAACTGAAGATGGCCCAAATGGCCATGAGGATTAACAAGTTTATCCAATGGAAAATCAGTAGCATTATTGGCACATTGATGCGCATCATGTCTTAAATTGTTATGGAAAATGCGGATGGCATCACAAGTGATAGAACGAAAGACGTGATAATCCTCCTCCTCTATTCTGCTCACAATAACAAGCCAAGAAAATTGGGCACCATTAATATGTACAATGCATGTGGAAAGGCTAGACAAGCGAGGGGTCATCTTCTCAATTTGGCTCATAATGATTATCCAAGAAAATTGAGCCACACATACACGCACAAAACATGACGGAAAACCAAGCAATTGACACAAAAGGAAATACAACTCTTTGTAGTATTTAAACCAAATAGTATTCAACAAGTTCGAGCTAAAGAATTGGTTCCATACTTCATGCAAAATAGTCATGGATTCCGAGCGCAAACAATACATAAACAAATCACGCATGCTACACGAAAAATTGCAAAAATTAACACGTTTGCACAAGAAAGTGTCATACATGATAAAATGCAATTAAGGAGGTTTGGCGCATGCCACAAAATTGTCACTCAAGTAGTGTTCATGTGCCAAGAGAAAAGAATCATACCCAATGAAATGCACGTTTGGTCCTTTATAACATGGTAAATATGTCATGTAAATTCGCATCATGTGAATCAAGATCATTGAAATGAGTAACCTCACACAATTCTGCATTTAAAGAGGGGTTTAGTACATACCTTTTGGGCAGAATGAAAAAGTGGGGAAAACTCACCTCCAAGCCTTGTCGTTGCTCGCACCACCGTTGAGCAATCTTGCTTCCTTCACCTCCTAAGGTTGATGGTTTGAATCCACCTTCTTTCCTTGGAATATTTCGGTGTGTATGGTCATGAAAATCCATAGGAATTTTCTACAAGAAAGGCACACAAATAGTAGGAAAAGAATCGTCAATGTTAGGATGAGCTAAATGATCCTCATTGCTCAAAGGCACGCTCATTGGATCAATAGCTTTCACAACTTTCACTTTGATGCGTGCTTGTCGAGGGCACAATAAAATAATTACAACTTATCACTAGCTACAAAAAAAATGAAAGACAGTGGTAAGAGGTTCGATCCACGGAGACTAGGGCAAGACACTTGCCCTATATGCATGACAAAGACAAAAAGACCAAAAACATGGGCAAGACTTG
>NBIL01149790.1:0-11558 GCA_002752925.1 Viola pubescens var. scabriuscula | reverse complement strand
TTATGGGGAAGGTAGCTCTAATGCGGCTAGTATACATCATCCTTATGAGAGGGATAGCATGGCTGAATTGCAACGCCATGGGCGCAATACAAGCAACACAAGACGACCATTTTGAAGGCAAACAGCTCCTTACAACCGCGGGTTGAAATGCATCCACTTCCTCCTATCCATGAGGTTAGCTTTTGCTCTACCATCATGCATGCTAGATATGCTCATGTTGCACTCATTGATACTTATATAGAGCTAAATATTGATGATCATGTTGCGCTTATTGATGTTAATACGGAGCTTGGTGTTGATACTCATGTTGCACTTGTTGATGCTTATATGGAGCTTAGTGTTGTTGAGCATGTTGCGCTTATTGATGCTCATATGGTGCTTAGTTTTGATTCTCATGTGGCACTTGGTGATGCTCCTTTGGAGCTTAATGATGCTCATGTGGAGCTTAGCGATGCTACCTTCATTCCTCCTATTCCTTCTATGTGTGACACTAATATAGACCAAGGATTGAGAGGAGAAGAGGATGCGCATTTGTTTGTAATGTTTACCACTCCTTTGTTTGATTTGGGCAATATTATTTTTGAGAGCGACGAGAGTGACATGAGATTTAGAGAGAAAAATATGAGTGGAGTGAAGAAAGTAAGCAACGAGCATGAGGAAAAGAAAGGGCATGAAAAAATAGAGCATGCGCCGAGTGGAGAGAAAAAAGTGAGTTGTGGGATCGAGGAAAACATCTTGCATGAAAAAATAGAGCATGCATTAAGTGACAAACCACACCTTGAACTAAGTTTTCCTCTTGGCAAGGAACCGAGTGATATACACACTAGTGAGCTTTTGAGTGCAAATAGTGAGAAAATGACAAAGAAAAAAGTGAGCTTATGTGCCATGAGAGGAGAGGTGAGGACAGTTCCATCCTTCTTCAAGGATCCATTCTTACTTCCATCTACCATTAACAAACTTTCTTCTAGTTTGTGTGCATCTCTTTTATTAGGACCGGCGAAGGGCATTCCGACTCCGCGGCGCTAGCAAAGACCTTTTAAGCATATGGACATCATCAACACCTCTTCTACTATCTTGTATTGAGGACAAGGCCTCCCTCTTGCCCCTTTTTATTCATTATGATGTTGATATACATGTTGCCATTGTTCCATTCTTTTGCCAGATTTCCCTATGTTTGCGCACCGTTGTCATGATATGGCGTTTGATGCCCTTCTGGTTGATATGAATTCTCATGTTGGTGACATGTTTGTTTACCCGTCTTTATATGATATCATATCACTTCTTAAGAGGAACTCTAGGATTCCTATTAAGTACTTATCTTCCTTGTTGCATCATGAGATACATGCCTTCTTGATTACGCACTCCACTTTGTTCTTGGGTTTGGACACTCATTCTTATGTCGTTATCACCTATGCTACTCATGCTTATGACCATTGTCCTCATAACTTGGTTAAGTTTTATAGCCTTTATACTTATTCGTGTCATTACTTTGTAGGCACTTTCGGTAGCAACATTCACGGAATGGAGCATTTGGATTCGGGGTCCATGTTTGAAGACAAGGCCTCGCGCTCATACCTTGATCATCCTTGTTGTGTTATTAAAATTCCTTGCCATTTGATTCATTATTGCCATCACATTCTTATGCTTGTTCCTTCTTATTTTGGTGCCAAGCATGTTGCCTTTTTGGACCATTTGTGCACTCATATCTTGCATATTTTCCCTATGTTTCGAAGTCCCTCTTCTCGTGACAAACTTGCTGCACTTTTGGTGGATTTAGGAACTCATATCAGCCATATGTTTGTGTCTTCTCACTTATATGATGATCATTTAGACCATTTTATTAAAGTGCGGCCTTCTATGGTAGCTATGTTTGAATCCTTGCATGCGCTTTTACACATTGACTCTCATTTTTGCATTGATGCGCATGCGGACCATTGGTTTGATTTAAGGAACCATAAGTTTCTTATGTTTGTTGCTCATGCTTGCATTGATCATCTTGCTACTTATGTAGTTCACTTGAGCACATCTATCACTACCATGCTCTATTACAAGCACTCATTTTCCCTTTTGATGTCTACTTGTGGCCACTTTTTAGTGACGTGCGATATTCTTATTTGGTACCCAACTATAAGTGATATCTCGACATCAATCCACTCATTTTCCTCATGTACTTGCCATCATTGCTTGGCTAAATTCCGGTGCTTTTATGCTGATTCGTGTCCATCGATTGTAGGAATTGTAGGTGGCCTCATTCAAGGTTTGGATGGTGTGGATTCGAGGTCGAATCCCTTCAAACGGCAAGGGGATGATACGAGCATGGCTAGAGCATGTCTAGCCAAGCATGTATCCGCATCACGGACTCATCAAGCCATGGAGAGGAAGCTCACGAGAAGACCGGACAAGGCTAGAAGGGCACCGCACAAGCAGAGGAAAGCCTTGTGCTGGCGGCATACCGCCAGGAGGCACTCAAGTCTGGTGGTATACCGCTAGACCTAGCCTTGGCAATTAGCCAAGTTAAGCGAAGCTAGCGGCATACCGTTAATCCCTTAACGGTATACCGCTAGCCCTTCATTTGGGCCTTCCGAACTCCTCAAATCTCCAATCAAGACGCTTAAAGGCCCATTGTTTAGGGGTATTTCGGGGTTTTCCCCATGCAATAACTCTAGAGTATAAATAGAAGGACTTAGCCTATTTTATACCTTGTCTTTGTTTTTGTGTTCAATCAATCTTAGACCAAGCTAAACTTAGCTATTAGGTTCTTGAAACCGGGCCTCCCCTTGAGGTGAAATTCATACTTTAATCTCTGTTTGATTTGAGTAAGTTGATGATCAATAGGCTCATCAAGGGTCATTCAAATATTGGTTAAGATCCTTGTATGCTTCTTTGAGGTTTATGAGTTATTTCCTTGTTTATGTTCATCAAATCCTCTTCCTTTACATCCATTAATCCGTTGCGCCTCCCTTCTTCTTCTAAGGACGATATCCTCTCCATCTTTCCTTCTCAAACTGTCCATCAATCCCCCATTCAAGTGCTACAAAACTCAACCGTCCCAGAGCCTAAATCATCCTTCAAGCTCAAGCATCTTGGTCATCCCTCCTTGGATCCGAGATCATATCACCTCAGGTACGCTTAGAGATGATTCCTAACCAACTAGCACCTTACTGTTAAAGGGTTTACTAAGTTGGCTGATGATCAATTAAGGGAAGACAACTCCAAACCTAGTATCCTCGGTTGTCAATCGGGACTAAATCAGGTTAATCTTTCACACTAGCAGTACTCCGGACTAGTTCGCGGTAGATCCATCAGCGCTAGGTGTGTACTTCGATCCTCTTGGTCCCTAAGTGGCCCAAACGGGTTGTCGTAACCAAGAGGAATGACTGTTGTGACAATCAACTTAACTCTAGACTGGCCAGATCTAAAAGCAAAAAGAAAACACAATACAATTATTATGAGATTAGTTAAATGCAGATTAGAAGATTAAGAAGATCAATTAGGTCTCATGCAAACTCATACTCATGCTTTAAACGCTTCTACCACGGATGATTTATTTAACTACTCATGCTCATGTTGAAAGTAAACAAAAGATATATTAGAAAATAAGAAATCCTTTGTTTCCGTTAAGAAACGAAGGAGCAAGGTTTTTGAATGAGAACAGAAGTGAAAACCAATAGAAGGGACGACCTCTTCTCAAAACCCTAGGGAGACTATATATAGTTTTTTCCCTCAATAATCTCTAAAAATAAATAAATAAATAAATCATATTTAAACTCTAATTATATCTAATCACTCTTCCTTTCCAATTAGAAGTCTACAATGCTGAGAAAAAGAAGGTAGGACGCCACTCCAACACTTCAGCGGATAAGACCACCAATCATTAAGTATCGCTAGGTAAGGCTGAATTCTTCTGCCAGCCCAGACGACTCCTCTTGGTCAAGAGACCAGCCAAGAAAGGTGTATGCCCCATCGTGTCCAGAATTGACTTTTTTTTGCTCATTTTCCCCATTTGCTCTCCAAGACTGTTTTCTGCAAAAAGCATGGAATCCATACTGAAATCAATAGAATTATCATTCAAGATGTATGGAAACATGTGGTAAAAATATCACAATTTAAGCTCAATCACTCATTTTGGGCAGTGTTATTCTGTAGTATGATATTTTGATGTCCTTTCTCCATCTATTTAGCACATATTGGTTGTGCAGCTCTGCCACATGCTTGGTCTTCAAAACCTACAGTATGTGGCAACAGACTATGCATGTTGTTTCGAATAGACTACACATGCATTTATACGTATGCGTATCCATCTCTATCATTAGTCTTGTGTCGTAGAAAGTCTTAGCCTCCCAATTTCACTAGGTGACGAGGTATGTTCCAACACCAATGGTTTCTTCTACTCTCTTTGACCCACACAAAAGTGACTTCATAACTTCATCTTGTACCTCTTGGTATTTGTTAAGCGTGTACAATTTGTTGAATTGTATCTCAACTTGCAACAATGTTTTGATACTTGGCGTCGTATTTGCACATCTGAAATCCTCATAATTTTCTCTCTCAATCTTGTCTCGCAATGCTAGATTAAATTGCTGCATGAATTGGGTAAGGGATGTTTGGTGATTCACATAATTCTTAAAGAACTAGTTGATCACCTCACTCCTTTGCGTTGTTTGCAATCCTGCCCAGAACGTGCACTTGAAGAATGCAGGGACCCACAAAGTTCTGTTGGTAAAAAAATCTGATAACCAAGCTACGTTTGTAGTTGGATGTTTGTGTATGAAAGATATCCATTTAGTTTCAAATTCTACTTTGTCACTAACCTTATAAACCGGGAATTCAAACTATGTCTTCAGCTCATGATAGTTTGCCTTTGATCCTAGTTTTTCTAGGATCTTTCTCATAATGTGCCACAAGCACCATCTCTGCTTGGTTTTTGGGAATGCCAGCTAAACTCCATGTCTTATACTTGGACATTGATCAATTAATATTCCTTTTGGTGCTTTGTTTCCCATGTATTCTTTCCATGGATCAAATACCCACTTAAATGTGAGTCCACACTCCTTTGAAACTAGTGTTGCACCCAATAAAATTGTATGACCATGGTGGTTGACTCCTATAAAAGGAGCAAAAGGTATCTTGTACCAATTCTTTAAGTAAGTCGTGTTGAAAACAACAACATCGGAGAAATCAATACATGCTGAACTTCAAGGCGGTTCTGGAAGAAATGAGCAAATATGGACCTTTTTTGCTGGAAGAATCGCATATTAGAAATGGAAGATCTTCAGAGCAGACCAAGACTATTTTCTTGGCCCAAGAATCTTTTCTTAGCCAAGTCAATTCAGCTAGAAGTAGTGGGCCTGACTTTTGAAGCCCAAAATGCGAAACAGAGAATGCAGTTGTGTCAGTACAAGTCTCCAAATCTAGATGGCTACAAGTTCAAATAGGAGTTTTACTCCTCTTGTAGATCTCTTTTTGATAGATACAATTTATTTTAGTTTTAAATTTAGGATTTAAACTATTGGTTAGAGATAATCAAGGGAAGGATACTCAACCTTACCTTGTATTATCGATAACCGGTTCCTTCCTTTTCGGTCTTTAGTTCCAGCAGCGTTTTAAACTTCATCTTCTTCCTTGTTTCAAGGAATTCTTTTATGCAATTTTATTCAAGTCTTTTATTTCTTACAATTATGTCTAGCTAATTTCATCATTGATTCCTGATAAAGATCAATAGGAATATGATTTATTGTATTCGGGAGATCTAATTGATCTTCTCACTTTTCAAATTGCATTTATGAACTATCTATTTGCTTGTCAACATTATTCATGTCTAGTTTAAATCTAGCCAATTTAGATTTAGATTTGAGTAGTCATTGTCATTCTTTAAGGCTTTGGGTAGACATAGCTAAAAAGATACAGTAGACACCTAGTACGATCTCAGTTTAGTATTAACTCTTTGAGACTAGAGATAGTGAATGTTTTAATTAAGCCTTGCCTGACAAACGAGGTGTCTTAGTTAAGAGTTGTCTTCCCCTAATTAGGATCAATCAATTTAGTAAACCCTTTAACCAGCAAGGTGCTAATCGATTAAGATTATATTTAATCAAGTGCCTCTTTTAAGTAGTTTGATACAGGATGGAAGTAGGAGACCTAAGGGACTTGGAATCTATAGCAACTCTGCAATTTGGAAACTAAAATCTTTGCATCAATGATCGAATGTTATGAATCATATTGCCTAGCTAGAGTCTTTACCGGGAGTCACATTTACTATTGTTAAAACTCAACTTCTATTTTCCTTTGTTCTTATTATTTATTACCTTTTTAATTGCAAAACAAAACCCTAAATTACACCATTTTTTTCTGAGGACGAACCTCTTTCCACTATTTACATTTTTATTGTAAATCGTGTAGAGTTGATTTTCTTATTTAATTTTGATGAGTTTGAGACTCAATCAGCCTTAATTAACAGTACTTTTCTTGGACAAAAAGAATACCAAAACATCACCGTCACCGAATTTTATTATATATCTAAACTATTTGTTACCCCAGTATGATTTAGTATAAGACTATTTATGGAACCTTGTTTACACCTAAGCATTGAGATCAACTTATTTTGATGTTATCTACAATATGTTATACTATGATTTACCCAAGTAGTGCATACATAAATTTTCCTCAATTTGGAGTAGTTGTACTATGGAAATTATACACCAAAAGATTAATTGAGAAAATGTAAGAGTATATCTACATTATTAAAGACCAACATGAGTAACTAAATTAATAGTTTTTGTAAAGATAGTTGTAGCTGAGAAACTAAATGTGCAGGTGATGCGTATATGAAATGGTTTGCGAAGTACAAAAGAAATAGTAGCAGTTAGAAGAATGATGTTTGCCTTTATGTTATATTACGGGGAGAGATTATCAAACTATTATGCCGCATGGTTGTGACCTCAACCCTCATATACGAAGAGCTGCTTAAACAAATGACTGATGCAGGAGATATGAATATGCTCCTTGAAATCCTTGGAAAAGAGGTCCCAAACTAGACTGCTATATTCTTCCTTGTGGCTCCCAGGCAAATCTTGTCGACGTCTCGGAAACGGAGGACTCCGGGAACAGTTGTGAGATGGTCAGTGACTCAATATAGGCCACTAAAGATCCAATGCAATACAGCGGTCGTCGAGTAACTTAATGTTTACTTTCTATCTACCTTATTAGTAGGGGAAAAACTATGGACCAAATAATATTATGTACTGACTTTTAAGTTACCTGAAATATTCTCCAACATATGTCTAATAGTATAAGTTGTTGTTTAAACCAGTGTCATCCATACTTTCATTTACATAAAACAGGTTCAATTTTCCATCCTCTTGGAAATGACCCTATTTTCACCCAAAAATGTTAATTTACAATTAACCTTCACCATATTCGCATCACACTACTGCACGATACAAAACTAGGTTACTCTACAATATTGACCTATTTTTCCACCGACTAAAAAACACTGTTCACGTATTCATAACTCAACATATCATCATCTTTTACTACCCAATTGTTTATTGTAACGGATGCACTTCGACTGCCTGAGCGCAGGCCTCAAGGCACCTTCTGTTGACATCTTCGTAAGGGTCATGTGCTCCTTCACACGCTCAATAACTTCAGCTCTAACGGTGTTCTTCTCGTGACAAATAAGCCAGTTAATAAGTTCCTTACGACTGTTATTGCTGAACACCATATTCTCATACCCCGTCAAAACTTCATTCAATTAATTCCAAATGGAAATACAAACCAATTCCGCCTAACTAAGAATAACAACTAATTAATAATAAATCTTATGTACGAAGTAATACCGCTTCAGCTATTGAGGATGCAGCGTAGATCCTACAATCAAACCTGTGATTTTGTAAAGGGAATATATACGTTAAAAACGTTGTTGTCATGTTGAAGTTATAAAAAGAAACTCATACTCTACATACAATAAAACTATCAAATTAATATACAGGTTTGGTTGTTAATTAACGTATGCATAGGTACAGCTGAAACTTGTCAATGCACTTAACAGAGAGCATTTTTCATATTGTCGGCATCTATCGACCTCTTTTAAAGCCTCATCTAGAGCAGAAATCTAAAAACTCATGATCATTAAAACTAACACGTTACAAAATCAATGTAAAATAGGAGAAACAAAGAAGATATATGTTGTACAAAAAACACAAAGAATAATGGGAAGCCATACCGCATTGCGAGCTTCGTCATGCGCACCAATATTATTGGATTTATGATTGATTAAGTTATCTACCATGTGGGCTGATTTATGCTCCATGTCTATCACTAAGATGGTCCAGTAATTTTCAATTTCAAACCCGCCAAGATGCATATGAAGAGGAATAATGATCTGCCCACCCAACAAGATATTAAAACAATGACACCAGCAAGTAACTCAAAATAGTAAACATGGTGTCAAGCCTATAACCTTCTTGAACACTAGCAACAGCCCAGCTAAACCCGCAAACATATATGATTTTACTAAGTATTCCACACCTGCATCCTTCCCCTTCGCATTCAACAACGTCTGTTATACAAACAAACATATGAGAAATAACAATAAAACTTCTCAGTATCGCAGATTCTATTCCTATGTATTAACGTAGTTACTTAGTAAGTATTTACCGAGAACGTTGTGGGAATGTACCACACGCCACGATGAGTTCCAATAAACTCTTGTTGTAAATTCATGGCAGCGCACACAATTCAACACCTGCAACAATTTTCACTAACTAAATATGTGTATTGGAAATTATGATCCTTACAAAATCACATACAAATGATAAATACCTAGCCATTGACATATACTCCAACTCTCAAGCAGCTAATATCGTACCATATAGCATGAGTAGAGTAGAAGGAGCACATCAAGTCAGTGTCATCCCTGTAGTTGTTTTTATTCAAAGGCATCAAAATGCTTTGTATTACATATCAGCAAACGAGAGCAAGCTAACACAACAAACAACATAATAAGACTATTTCCTTACCCTGATGGACAAGGGCCACTAATATATCTCATCAAGATATCGCTAAACTGAGAATCTATGCCACATCTGTGATCCGCAACCTCTACTCCAACCACAACGTGCTCTTTCCTTTTCTGCTTCTTCACTAAATAACCTTCATATGGCAATTTGACCGAAGTGTTTGGTCGCATCTGATGCGGATCCGACCTCATCGGACGGGCACGCCGTGCCATTGCCATCGATTGGCCGGATGACTCGAGCCAAGGGCAAGGAGCTTCAAGGGAAGCTATCTCAACTTCTGTACAAGGAGCTTGAGAGAGAGACGCTGATCGAGGAGGTTGTTCTGTGTGAGAAGGCTCTGAGGCTTGTGACGTTGCTCTTAGCCTCGCCTAGCATGCCAGACGACTCTGCCCGAACCATTTCGGAGTAGTGAGGTTCATGGCAGGGAGCGATGCGTCTTGACGGACTTATTGGGATATTGGTTCGTGTTTGACAAAGTTTCAACTCATTCGCACGAGTAGATTGAGAGATGACTCAGGGCGATATTGTCGCATGTGACTAGGCGGACCAGGCGTCTGCGACTTGTGCACTCAGCCCATTCCATGGCCCAACCGTGCAAATGCTTGTTTATTATTTTAGAACATTATTATTATTATTATTATTATTTAGTTTTTTTAAGTAATTAGAATAATTGCTCGAGTAGGATTCATTAGTTCTATGTCGAGTGGGTTTTATGTTTAGTATTTATATAGCCGCATTGGCTCATTGTAAAGGACCTTTGATAATTTTGATAATTAAGACTATGTCTTTTGAAAGTGTTTACTTTTTTGTTCATACGTGAACCTTGTTCCTTCTTGAGTCCCGAAAGCTCGAGTTGTTTGCAAGTAAAGCCCGAAGTTTCATTCATCACTTGTTTTCCCTCGGTTGAGTTTCACAAGTTGAAATTAGGTCTAGAATTCAAGCGATAACCTCACTTGAAATAGACTAGGTTAAGCAAGAAGGTCATTGCTTAGTTTAGGCTCATACTCGTGAGCATCTATCTTCCGCAAAGAAATCCAATCCCTTGAACACGGTCAAAATGAGGTTAAATCGAAACTAGGCAACTAGGATCGTATCAGCATCAACATAGACGATCGAAGGCCTGCCCGCCGTACAACCCTAGACAAGTCGGGTCCACCATCAAACTGTTCTGGCTCTTCAGGGATAACCTGCAATTTCTTTGGACAAAATTAACAAAATTAATAAACTATCAAGTTCATAATATGTTACAAACATAATATCTATTTCTTACTTACATGATTCTGAGGCTTCTCAACCATAGTCTCTTTCAATCCTACCTCATTTTCTTCTAACATGCCCTCCAAAATCTCCTACATGACAATATTATTAGATTCTTGCACACATCTACATAGAACAAAAGCCTAGTACATCAAATATTTCATGTACCACAACAATACTTGTTCCTCTATCAGGAGATAAGCATCATTTTTCTGCTCTGCCTCAATTACTTCTGCTTTGCTCTCCAGCTTCTTCTATAAGACACTATTATTAGATACTTGCACACAACTACATATTGCATATAAATTACTATAACTATTGACAATATTATTCTCTCTTTTTATTTATGATACAAATGAACATAAAAAGTATTTGCTTCCAACATGACAATTTAATTACTCCTTCGTCTTCTTTATCTTCCTCCTCTTCCTCATCTTCCTCCTCTTCCACCAGCTCATCTTCCTCTTCCACCACCTCATCTTCCTCTTCCTCTACTTGTCCCTCTACTTCTTACTCTATTGATTCTAACACACACCCTTCGTCATCCTCGTTCTCGTCATCCACATCTTTCCCTATCTTCTTGATGGGTTCCGAATCCGTCAAAAATAAAATTAATACAACTTATCATACTGAAATAAAGAATATTACAACAAAAGATAAGAGGTTCATTCCACAGAGATTTAAGTATAATTTTAGTGTCTGAATATGACCGATTGAGACAATGTTAGTAACCAATATGGGGTTGTTGTTGTAACTAATTAACAAAATAGAATGCAGTAAAAACAGTAAACAAACAAGTGATGAATAAGATCAAATCATAAGAAATTCTCAATAAAGACATGACTAAGGTTATAATTCACACATATTGATAATCAGTACAAAGATGTTCAAAATTGAGTTTTCATAGGGGGGCTATAGAAATCAGGTTCACTTTGACTTCCTACTCTCCTCCTAATTAAGTTTCTCAAAGAGACCCTCTATTAAGAACTGATCGTCACTCAAATACAATCTATAAAGCCTGATGCCCAATTGCACAAATAATATGTGTATAGCGGTAGTCAGGGTCGAACACGGGGATTGAAAGGAGACATATATCTAGCCCTAGATGTATGATAGAGAGTAAAAGCACAAAATCGTAACGCAAGGGGGAAGTTTGTTGGCTAAGCGAGTTAGCCAAGGTAATGAGGGAGCTAACAATCCTAATTATCAAAACTGTAATCGGGGGCACAACAAATAGAACAACCAGTCAACACTCATAGGAACAATGAACAATTTCTTAAC
>NBIL01149656.1:0-11203 GCA_002752925.1 Viola pubescens var. scabriuscula | reverse complement strand
CGTTTCCCCTAGGAGTGTATTCACAGGTTGAATATAGGTCTAGAATTCGATCCAAGAACCCTCATCTTATATCGATTAAGAGTGCTAACACAGGTTGTTAGTTGGTCTAAGTTTGACAAGAAGAGTCATTATCATTCCGCATCTGAAATCCAGACTTGAACTAGATCAAATCATCGTCATTACGCATCCTACGCAACTAGGATCGTATCAGTTGGTAGCGGAGCTCAAGGCATTCAAGTGTGGTAACTATCCTTGTTGTTTTTAATTTTTTTTTCAATTGTTGAGATTGATCTTCTTCTACCCGATCTAAATCAATCTCCTTGTGTGCCATGTGTTAGTTGTTTTGTGAGTAAAGTCGATCTAGGGTTCTAGGTCTTTTTGTGGCGTCTAGTGTGTGCAAATTGCAGCTACAATTTGTGTGTTTTACTTCAGTTTAAAAAAAAAAGAGTCTTTCATTTAATTGTTATTTGATTTCGTTCATAAGTTAAAAAAAAATTAATAATAGAAAAGAAAAGAAAACAGAACGAACAGCAGAAAAAGAAAAGAAAACTTGAGCTGCTGGGAAAAGAAAAGAAAATAAAAGATAGCAGAAAGCATTCCAGACTCGTTGCAAAAAGAATCACTCGATTTGGTGATCGGAGTTGAAAGATATCAAGTTTGCAAGTTACACAAACCTAGATTGCGCCTACACACACATTCATGGTTTCTGTGATTTATTTTGGGTCTTTCCGAGTCAATTTGAGCATTCTTGATTCCTATAAATTGCTTTCTAATCCAGTAGAATATTTTTTTAGTTGATTGACCTTTGCAACTAGTCAATTATTTTGCATCAAAACTTGTTTCCGAGCTATTTGTCTTTGTGGTCTTCGTTGGTAGCTTTCGTTGAAATTCTTGAGTCACTAACGTTTACGCTTGAAAAACTTACAGGACATAATTTGTGAGTGATTTTGTGAGTTTATTAGAGAGATAAGCATGAGAGTAAACACGTGAGGGAGTGCTAGGATTAGTACAATTTTACGTCGTTTGCTAGTGTTGTGTATTTCAAGAGTTACCGATGTCAGACGAGGTGAATGGTCCTAATGGAGGACGAGTGCTCGAATCAATTCTCAAGAAGGTGGCAGCACTGAACACTCTACAAACTACCATGGCTGCCATAGATACTCGCCAAATTTCCATGGATGCTCGCCAAATTGCTATGGAGGCTGAGTTACGGAATGTGACACGCGCAACACCTCCTATGAACTTCGCCGCGGATCACCTTATCGCCGGTAGTTCTCATGCATCGAAGGATGATCACAAGCTACCTTTGGTTGATGGTTTGACTGCTAATGATAGTGATAATAGTGAAGAGTCGGTCCCTAAACGTCCTCCCCAGTGCCAACATCAAGAAGTTCACAATCCTAATCCTGAACTTCCTGTACGTAGCCATATGATCGCGCAAGAACGCCTAGCGGAGCAAGCACGTGGAGCACTTATACCTCGAGGGCTTCAAGATCAGTGGTATGATGATACTGATGGAGACAGACATGAGCCAAGAGGTTGGCGTGATGATAGACAGTATAAGCGTGGTGAGGAAGAAAGGATTGATGCTAATCTTGGAAGCATGAAGATGAAAATTCTAGCTTTCGAGGGCAAGGACGATCCGGATGCATATTTAGATTGGGAAAGAAAGGTTACATCAATATTTCTTTGCCATAATTACTCGGAGATCAAGAATGTGAGATTGGCAGCGGTCGAATTCAGTGGATACGCTGTGAACTGGTGGGAATCCTTATCCCAAAAGAGAGAACGGGATGGGCTTGGTACAATCCGCACTTGGGAAGAGATGAAGGGCCTTATAAAGAGGCGATTTATTCCATCTTACTATCAACATGATCTTCATCAACAGTTATAAAGTTTGACTCAAGGTAGCAAGAGTGTAGGAGACTATTTCAATGAGATGGAAAAGGCGCTTATGCAAGCGCAAGTTGAGGAGAGTAGAGAGGCGACGATGGCGCGTTTTCTCAGTGGATTGAATAGAGAGATTGCCAATGCTTTTGAGTTGACATATTACAACACCTTAGAGGAGATGCTGCACTTGGCAATCAAGATAGAGAAACACCGTAAGTCACGGAGTGTTACTACTAGTTCCGTCACAAGTCACACCCGAGCTACAACTTGGAAGAAACCACCTTGGTCGAGTGAAAACAAATTCGTGAGTACTACGCCTAGAGTACCACCATTGGTTTATGGGAACAAGGGTATAGGTGGTTCGAGTGGGTATCCTAAGACGACCAGCAGTAACAATAATCCTTCATCGACCCAAGGTAGAACGGCAACAAAGGACATTATGTGTTTCAAGTGTCATGGTAGAGGGCATCGACAAGCTAATTGCCCCAATATGCGCGTTTTGCTTGTGAAGGGAGATGAATACTTTTCTGATGAGGATTGTGAAGTAAAGGAATCCGAGGTGAATACTAGTATATTATATTAGTATTTTCGGCCGCTCACATACTCTTGCTCCTTCAAAAATGGAGGATTTTTTGTAATTGCAATTCATCATTTGTTTTGCTTTCAATTATGAGTATGCGTAGCTAATCACATGGTTCTTAGTAGAGGCACTTGAGCATGAGCACGAGTTTTCATGAGACCTAAATACTCTTATTAATCTTTGAATCTGCATTTAATTGATCACGCACTTCATCTTATGTATTTTCTATTTGGTTTTAGAATTGATCAATTTAGATTTGAATAGACAACACTACTGTCAATCCCTTTGGCCCTGGATTATCGACCAAAGAGATCGAAGTTGACTCCTACGTGCTAGCGGGCGACCGTGAAAGGGTAAGGAAAAGGTTAATTAGAATCAGAATTTCATCTCAACTCTCAAAATGTTTTGCCGCAAGACGATCTTGATCCATCTCTTTTTAACAAGACAACCATCGTGTAACATGCTCAACTCTAGTAACTCTCATTTATCATGATGGAATAGCGATTGGATAAAAACTTAAGATAGGATTTGGTTAAACGCAAATAACTACTGAAATTTATGCCTTGACTAAGGAAGCTACATTTTGTCCAAATTGAGCAATGAGCTGTCAGTTCTTTAAATTTCTGCACTGCCTGTAGAGTTTTTGATTATTGTCTTGCATGTTTGTGTGGACACTACCTATAACCAATGGGGTTGCACGGTGTTGGTGGTTCGGCACCATCACCCTTTTTATAGGCGAAACACACCGAAGTGCATCTAACTAACCCCTTACTACCAGGCCGAACAAGCTAGGCCGGGGGTGTCCATTACTTGAACATTAATTGTTTTATTTATCTACGAGTGTAGAGCAAGAAAGCGAAAGTTTTGGGAGTTAGTGTGCCCAAAAAGAACAAACGTTACTCTAAAAAGATAAAAATATGTGAGAAAACAAAGAAGAATCAAAGAAAAGAAAAACAGAGAGAGAAGAATCAATGTTTCAAAGACTTCGAAGGAGGCAAATAAAAGAATCTCATAGCAGACATGAATTGGCAGCACTCTATGCTTTTTTGTTTTATTTTTCAATCTACTGTGTGCGTATTGCCTATGGTCGACAACTCTTGCATCTTTGGACAACCAGGTGGGTAGAAAAATGTTTTTATCTGTTGTGTTATTCCACTTAGCCTTAAGCTAGCCGTCTTTATTCCTTTTGAAGTTGGGTGAGATGTTGTTGGCTGTTAAGCAGACCTTGTTAACATAGGATGGAACTGTTGAGTTGAGTGTATTCGTATTTTCTTGGTTGAGGTGAGTTCTACAAGTTGGATGTGGGTTGCTGGTTTTACCCTTCTTAATCTTTGCATCTTTGTATGATTGCATGTTTGTTTGTTTGTTAATTTCTTAGTTTTATGCTTGGGGGCAAGCATAGGATAAGTGTGGGGAGGTTGATTGAGCCATAATTGTAGTGATTTTATCACTAGCTTTCTTGTATCTTTCGAATGGTATGCTATTGATTTTAGCTTGTATCATTTGATTATCACAAGAAATGGATTTGACGATCAATTAGATCAAAAGGGAGAGAATTCATGAAGATTTAGAGCATTTAGAACAACTTGAGCATTAAAGAGTTTCTTCACCAAACTACTTGATCAATCCAGCATAGAAGATATCTCTCTTGACTAGGGACATCTGCCTTTGACCAAACGTCCAGTCGGAAGACTTGCTGATTAGATGGATCACGGGTTGGGCTTGAAGGAGACTGCCATCATACAGATGACCATTTGCACTTTTAGCGGAAGAGATCAGAGTATCTTTCCAGCCGATTTGCCTCATCAAAGAGTTTTAACATAGAGGGATTCTTAAATATACATTTCCAAAATCATTTTAGAATTTAAATTAGATTTAAAGACTTATTTATTTTCCCTTTTTCTTAGCCTATAATTTTGGGAGAGAAGACTACTTAATCTCTCCCTAGGGTTTTTTTAAAAGAGGGGGACTACATCGAATCGACTTTGGTTGGATTCCTTCTCTGGTTTTTATTTTCGGCCGCTCACAAACTCTTGCTCCTTCGACCACGGAGGATTTTTCGTAATTGCAATTCATCATTTGTTTTGCTTTCAATTATGAGTATGCATAGCTAATCACATCGTTCTTAGTAAAGGCACTTGAGCATGAGCATGAGTTTTCATGAGACCTAAATACTCTTATTAATCTTTGAATCTACATTTAATTGATCTCGCACTTCATCTTATGTGTCTTCTATTTGGTTTTAAAATTGATCATTTTAGATTTTAATAGACAACACTACTGTCATTTCCTTTGGCCGTGGATTATCGACCAAGGAGATCAAAGTACACTCCTACGGGTTAGCGGACGACCGTGAAACTGTAGGGGGCAAGGTTAATCAGAATCTGAATTTCATCTTAACTCTCAAAATGTTTTGCCGCAAAGATTATCTTGATCCATCTCTTTTTAACAAGACAACCATCGTGCAACATGCTCAACTCTAGTAACTCTCATTTATCACAATGGAATAGCAGTTGGATCAAAACTTAAGATAGGATTTTGTTGAACGTAAATAACTACTGAAATTTTTGCCTTGACCAAGGAAGCTACATTTTGTCCAAATTGTGCAATGAGCTGTCAGTTCTTTAAATTTCTACACTGCCTGTAGAGACTTTTATTATTCTCTTGCATGTTTGTGTGGACACTACCTGGAACCAACGGGGTTGCACGGTATAGGTGGTTTGGCACCATCACCCCTTTTATAGGCGAAACTCCCCGAAGTGCATCTAACTAACCCCTTACTACCGGGCCGAACAAGCTAGGCCGAGGTCTCCATTACTTGAACTTTAATTGTTTTATTTATCTACGAGTGTAGAGCAAGAAAGCGAAAGTTTTGGGAGTTGGTGTGCCCAAAAAGAACAAACGCTGCTCTAAAAAGAAAAAAATCTGTGAGAAAATAAAGAAGAATCAAAGAAAAGAAAAACAGAGAGAGAAGAATCAGTGTCTCAAAGACTCCGAAGGAAGCAAATAAAAGAATCTCGTAGCAGACATGAATTGGCAGCACTCTATGCTTATTTGTTTGATTTTTCTGTCTACTGTGTGCGCATTGCCTGTGGTCGACAACTCTTGCATCTCTGGATAACCAGGTGGGCAGAAAAAATGTTTTTATCTATTGTGTTCTTCCACTGAGCCTTAAGCTAGCCGTCTATATTCCTTTTGATTTCGGTGAGATGTTGTTGGCAATTGAACAGACCTTGTTAACATAGGATGGAACTGTTGAGTTGAGTGTATTCGTATTTTCTTTGTTGAGGTGACTTCTTCAAATTGGATGTGGTTGTTGGTTTTACCCTTCTGAATCTTTGCATCTTTGCAAGATTGCATGTTTATTTGTTTGTTAGTTTCTTAGTTTTATTCTTAGGGGCAAGCATAGGATAAGTGTGGGGAGGTTGATTGAGCCATAATTGTAGTGATTTTATCACCAGATTTCTTGTATCTTTCGAATGGTATGCTATTGATCTTAGCTTGTATCATTTGATTATCACAGGAAACGGATTTGAGGATCAACGAGATCAAAAGGGAGAGAATTCATGAAGATTTACAGCATTCAGAACAACTTGAGCATTAAAGACTTTCTTCACCAAACTACTTGACCAAACTAGCGTGTAAGATATCTCTCTTGACCAAGGACATCTGCCTTTGACCAAAACTCCAGTCGAAAGACTTGCTGATTAGATGGATCACGAGCTGGGCTTGAGGGAAGCTGCCATCATACAGATGACCATTTGCACTGTTAGCGGAAGAGATCAGAGTATCTTCCCAACCGATTCACCTCATCAAAGAGTTTTAACGCAGAGGGATTCTTCAAGATACATTTCCAAAATCATTTTAGCATTTAAATTATATTTAAAGACTTATTTATTTTCTCTTTTTCTTAGCCGATAATTTTAGGAGAGAGGACTATTTAATCTCTCCCTAGGGTTTTTTAAAAGAGGGGGACGACATCGAATCAACTTTGGTTGGATTCCTTCTCTGGATTTTATTTTCGGCCGCTCATATACTCTTGCTCCTTCAGAAACGGAGGATTTTTCATAATTGCAATTCATCATTTGTTTTGCTGTCAATTATGAGTATGCGTAGCAAATCACATCGTTCTTAGTAGAGGCACTTGAGCATGAGCACGAGTTTTCATGAGAGATAAATACTCTTATTAATCTTTGAATCTGCATTTAATTGATCACACACTTCATCTTATGTATTTTCTATTTTGTTTTAGTATTGATCACTTTACATTTGAATAGACAACACTACTGTCAATTCCTTTGGCCGTGGATTATCGACCAAAGAGATCGAAGTAGACACCTACGCGCTAGCGGGCGACCGTGAAAGGGTAAGGAAAAGGTTAATTAGAATAAGAAATCCATCTAACCTCTCAAAATGTTTTGGCGCAAGAGGATCTTGGTCCATCTCTTTTTAACAAGACAACCATCGTGCAACATGCTCAACTCTAGTAACTCTCATTTATCATGATGGAATAGCAGCTGGATCAAAACTTAAGATAGGATTTAGTTGAACGCAAATAACTACTGAAATTTCTGCCTTGACCAAGGAAGCTACATTTTGTCCAAATTGAGCAATGAGCTGTCAGTTCTTTAAATTTCTGCACTGCCTGCAGAGTCTTTTATTATTCTCTTGCATGTTTGTGTGGACACTACCTGGAACCAACGGGGTTGCACGGTGTTGGTGGTTCAACACCATCACCCTTTTTATAGGTGAAACTCCCCGAAGTGCATCTAGCTAACCCCTTACTACCGGGCCGAACAAGCTAGGCCCGGGGTCTCCATTACTTGAACTTTAATTGTTTTATTTATCTGCGAGTGTAGAGCAAGAAAATGAAAGTTTTGGGAGTTGGTGTGCCCAAAAAGAACAAACGCTGCTCTAAGAAGAAAAAAATCTGTGAGAAAATAAAGAAGAATCAAAGAAAAGAAAAACAAAGAGAGAAGAATCAGTGTTTCAAAGACTCCGAAGGAGACAAATAAAAGAATCTCGTAGCAGACATGAATTGGCAGCACTCTATGCTTATTGGTTTTATTTTTCTGTCTACTGTGTGCACATTGCCTGTGCTCGACAACTATTGCATCTTTGCACAACCAGGTGGGCAGAAAAATGTTTTTATCTGTTGTGTTCTTCCACTGAGCCTTAAGCTAGCCGTCTTTATTCCTTTTGAGTTGGGTGAGATGTTGTTGGGAATTGAGCAGACCTTGTTAACATAGGATGGAACTGTTGAGTTGAGTGTATTCGTATTTTCTTTGTTGAGGTGACTTCTCCAAGTTGGATGTGGGTTGCTAGTTTTACCCTTCTGCATCTTTGCATCTTTGTATGATTGCATGTTTATTGGTTTGTTAGTTTCTTAGTTTTATGCTTGGGGGCAAGCATAGGATAAGTGTGGGGAGGTTGATTGAGCCATAATTGTAGTGATTTTATCACCAGTTTTCTTGTATCTTTCGAATGGTATGTTATTGATTTTAGCTTGTATCATTTGATTATCACAAGAAACGGATTTAAGGATCAACGAGATCAAAAGGGAGAGAATTCATGAAGATTTAGAGCATTCAGAACAACTTGAGCATTAAAGACTTTCTTCACCAAACTACTTGATCAAACCAGCATGGAAGATATCTCTCTTGACCAAGGACATCTACCTTTGACCAAACCTCCAATCGGAAGACTTGCTAAGTAGATGGATCACGAGCTGGGCTTGAGGGAAGCTGCCATCATACAGATGACCATTTGCACTATTAGCGGAAGAGATCAGAGTATCTTCCCAACCGATTCGCCTCATCAAAGAGTTTTAACGCAGAGGGATTCTTCAAGATGCATATCCAAAATCATTTTAGCGTTTAAATTAGATTTAAAGACTTATTTATTTTCTCTTTCTTATCCGATAATTTTGGGAGTGAGGACTATTTAATCTCTCCGTAGGGTTTTTTAAAAGAGGGGGACGACATCGAATCGACTTTGGTTGGATTCCTTCTCTGGTTTTTATTTTCGGCTGCTCACATACTCTTGCTCCGTCAGAAATGGAGGATTTCTCATAATTGCAATTCATCATTTATTTTGCTTTCAATTATGAGTATGCATAGCTAATCACATCGTTCTTAGTAGAAGCACTTGAGCATGAGCATGAGTTTGCATGAGACCTAAATACTCTTATTAATCTTTGAATCTGCATTTAATTGATCTCGCACTTCATCTTATGTGTTTTCTATTTTGTTTTAGAATTGATCACTTTAGATTTGAATAGACAACACTACTGTCGTTTCCTTTGGTCGTGGATTATCGACCAAAGGGATTGAAGTGGACTCCTACGCCCTAGCGGACGATTGTGAAACGGTAGGGGGAAAGGTTAATAAGAATCAAACTCGATTGATGCTCATGGAAATTAGTCTGGAGTTGTCTTCCCCTATTCAATCATCTGCCAATCCAGTAAACCCTTTAACCAGTAAGGTGTTGGCTGGTAAGGCATCACTATTCCTACGCGTATTTGGCCCTGGGGTGATGTTGATACAGAAGGGAAGTCAGGGATTAGGTGGTTCTTAACCCTATAGCAACTCTGTAGTTCAAAGATGAATATCCTTGCGTCGATCATTGTAAACCATATCTCATTGCTGCCCGGCCTCTACTAGGAATCTCTCTCTTATTAGTTTCATTTCCTACAATTTGTAGCCTTGATCAAGAATACTTCCGTTCTTGACCAAGGCTGTCTAATTGCTTTATTATTTTCCCGCTCTTTAATTTATGTTCAAATCCTTCACTCGTCACTCGCATGATACACGCCGTTTTGCATAAGCATACTCTTAGATCAGACCATCGCTCTCTGTGGATCGATTCTTTTACCGCTAGCTACATTCATTTATTTTTAGTAGTAAATTGTAATAAATTTATATTTGACAGCCGAGGATTTAACGATGGTCCGAGGTCACCGTCAGCGTGGAAGAGGAAAACACATGCATGAAAAGAGTGAGCATGCGAAAGTTGGCATTTCTAAATCAAAAGGAGAGGGAAAAAAAATAAATTGAGTGTTTATGCCAAAGTGAGAGAAATGAGGCAAGCATTATGTATGCAAAAATCATGTTTTGGCGCAAGCCGCCCATTGATTTTGCTTCACTTTAGGCCTTTATGCCTAAGCGCTTCTAACCCTAACCCTCTCGATTCTACCCTTTCTAGTATTTCTTCTCTTTTTTCAGGAGTTTAAATATTTTTTCCCAGAGGAGATGCCCTATGGGTTGCCGCCAATTCGAGGAATTGAGCACCAAATTTATTTTGTGCCAGGTTCGACTATTCCAAATCGACCGGCCTATAGGAGTACCCTGAGGAGACCAAGGAGATGAAGAGGCAAGTAGATGAGCTACTAAACCATGGATATATCCGAGAAAGCTTGTCTCCTTACGTGGTGCCCGTGATCTTGGTGCCCAAGAAGGATGGGTCTTGGCGTATGTGTGTTGACTGTCGCCCTGTCAATAAAATCAGTGTAAAGTATCGCCACCCTATACCTCATTTGGATGATATGATTGATGAATTGAGTGGTAGCATAATGTTTTCTAAGATTGATTTGATGTCTGGTTATCACAAAATTCGCATGAAAGAAGGTGACGAATGGAAAATAGCTTTTAAAATCAAGTACTATTTTTATGATCGGATGGTTATGCGGTTTCGTTTGAAAAAAATACCCCTAGTACTTTTATGAGGTTGATGAACCATGTTCTTCGACATTTCTGATTGCGCTCTAATTGTAGTAGTTTTACTACTAGTTTTCTTGTAATTTCGGATGGTATTCTATTGATTTCAGTATGAATCCTTTGATTATCGCAAGAAACACCTTTGGAGAGGAAGAAGCACAAAGGAGGAAGATTGAGCAAGATTCTAGACCATTTTGGAGTAAACACATTCTTGACGAAGACAGACCCACTTGGCCAATCCTTCGACCCTAGAGAAATCTATGAAGTAGACAACAGATCAATGACGCTGGCAGATGATTCTTTCCCGCCCTGATGATGAAGCGTCATTCACGGACTTATTGAAGATGCGTCTTGCTTGCCTGTTTTATTAACGAGATTTTTGTTGAGAGGAAGAGAGAATATCAGATACAATGTTAGAGTTTGATTAGGATTTTATTTCCTATTTTACTTTTCGACTTAGGTAATTTCTAGGAAAATGAGACTATTTATGCTATTCCTAGGGTTTTGTGAGAGGGGGAGATACGGACGACCGCCGCCCGATACTCTTTCTCTAGGTTTTATATCCCTGCTTTCTACATACTTTGCTCCTTCGGAAATAAAGGATTTTTATTAATTCAATTTATAATATATTATTGTTCTTTGATTATGAGTATGAGTAGCTAAGTACTTACTTCTTGGTAGAGGCATTTAAGCTTGGGCTTGAGTTTGCATGAGACCTAATTGATTTTATTAATCTTCAACTCTGCATTTAATTAATCTCGTGATTATTCTTAATGTGTTTCTGTTTGGTCTTAGATCTGGCCAATCTAGGAATGAGCAGGTAACGCAACTGTCATTCTTCTTGCTCATGGATTATTGAACAGAAGGATCGAAGTAGATACCTACGTGTTAGCGGGGTTCCGTGAAATGGTAGGGGGAAAGGTTAATCAGACCAATCCCGAATGACGCCCTAGGATACTAGTCTGGAGTTGTCTTCCCCTAGTTGATCATCAGCCAACTCAGTAAACCCTTTAGCCAG
>NBIL01149599.1:0-10794 GCA_002752925.1 Viola pubescens var. scabriuscula | reverse complement strand
TAGCTAATGAAAGAAAAGCCAACCCAACGTAAGGAAAAACAATGAAGAAAAGAGGGTAATCTTGATTGACAAGAGAGGAAAGATTGTATCTTTTTGTGAATGTTGGGAAGCTAATGCAAAGAAAAGCAAACCCACTTAAAAAGATCAGGATTCAGCAGAGAAAAAAAACCTGAAAGAGCAAAAAAGAGGGTAATTTAAGATTGACAGGAGAGGAAAGGTTGCATCTTTTTTTCCTGAAAATGGGTATTGTGTAGCTAGCTGATGGAAAGAGTAGCTAAACCAAAATAGAAAAGTCAGTGAAAAGATAAAAAAGATTGCATCTTTTTGAGAAAATGGGTTTTGGGTACTCACCATAAGTCCAAAAACAAAACCTTCAATTACATTCTGCACAATAGAAACAGCAGCAAGCTCGACCGAACCCAAATGTCCAACAAAAGCACTAGTCACTGACGCAATTCCGAACTGAGTCACTCCTGTTAGTATTGCAGGAAAAGCAATCGCCCACATAATTTGCGACTCGACCCACCATTTCCCTCCAACTTTTCTCCAACCCTTGTCCTCCTCCTCGCTCATCACCATCTCTATCTCAGACGTCTCTTTCTCAAACGTCTCTGTTTCTTCATTAATCTCACTTTGAGGGTGGACGGTGACGGTGGATATTGAGGTTTCGTCGTCATTCCTGACTGCTGAAGAGTCTTGATCGTAGTTAGGCATTTTTGTTAAGTGTCCTGTTCTGTCAGGAGATTTTCCAGTATAGTAGTACTAAACTACTAATTAACTAACAAAAATGAATGTTTAATCTTTGGTTGGGCTATAAAATTATAAATCAGTTCAAACTGTTAGATTTTTATTCACTTGTTTTGAATGAACCAACTAACTAAATACTAGTTATTAGGAATTACTGCTGAAGAGTCTTTATGCACGTCTTGACGTTTGAGAGTCGACCCTCATAATTTGCGACTCGACCCACCATTTCCCCTCCAACTTTTCTCCAGTAACCCCAGCAATAACCCCAGCAATAAGACTTGATGGATCGCCAAGCACGGCAGAAAGAGCAAATTGCAAGGCTATTCCAGCCATTTCACACCCTTTCTTCACCTTACTCTTACTCCTAACCCTTCCAATTAGGACACTATTCTTCAAACTACGAATCTTTAGTCATCATCTCCAATTTCGTTATTACCTCCACCACTAATTGATTTTCCCTTTTGATCACCAACATAACCTTGCCAATTCTCAACTAATATATCCTTAACACACGCCACGTGTAAATTATACTTCTAATAATTCTAAACAATTGTCTTTAGTACGTACAAGTATAATTTTACAAATTATGCGTAGAAGCTCATCATTTATGGATGTGGGCCGGAAAACATAGTCCAATAAGAAAAGTTATGGGCTATGAAAAATGAAGTGTATCTTATACATTGTTGGTAATGGGCCAAGAGTCCAAGACAAAGACTAAATTAAATAAGGGCCAAAAATATCATTTTTTTCATTTGATATTTTGATATTCTTTCGAGTTTTTTCTTTGAGAAAATCTAAATATGCTATTTTTTTTTTATATTCATTTGGTAGTTTTTTAGTTTTTTATAAAAAAAAAGAGATTAAAGAAATATATTTTTCTTTTATTTTTTGAATCTCTAAAACGAAAGTATCATTTTTTTTCTTATAAAACCTTCTATATTTCCCTATTTAACAGTCGTATCTTAAATTTACAAATATAAATTATTTTGGTGCCCGACACTATATATATTGTAGCATACTAATCTAAGAAGTCACTTAAGCCAAATATAATTTTATAATTTCAAAAAAAAAAAAATCTCAATTCTGTATATTTTTATAGTGATGGCTTATACCAGGGCTCTTTCTCTTCTCCTTATTGCTATGTTCATGTTATCTGGTAATTAGTCTCTCACAATTTTAATCTAGTCTCTTTTGAATTTATACAGTACTAATAATTAATAATTAATTTGCATGAAGAAAAAAAACCTCTTTACTCCATTCGATCACAATAATAGTCGTTTAAGGATTATGAACACAAATCAATAATCTACTCGCACCGTTCCGAAACGAAATATCATTTTAGAGTGTTGTAGAAAATCTCAAATTAAATGACGTTTTACTACTTTTTATTTGATTTTTTATTTAAATTTACTAATTTATCACTGATTATTGAGGATAAATGATTAGTTTAGTGGGCGACACTAATAAAATGTGATTAGTTGAAAAAAAAAATGAAATGGAGATACTAATTGACTGTTTATAATTAATTATGAAAAATGGGGTTTAATTGCAGGTGTGCTATCAGGATCAGTTCGAGCAAGAAGTGTACCAGGGAGCTGCTCTACAGATGACGATTGCAAAGGTGATAATTGTCCCGGCTGCCCAGCGCCGGCAATGTGCATTTGTCTGCCGGGGGAGAATATGTGTGGGTGCGGCCACGTCATTCAATCAAACAAGGCAGCCCTACCCATATTGGCAAATTAATTATAATCTTCCATTATTAGTCTTTTTTTTTTTAATTGAAGATCATGTCACGTGATTCTAGTTTGGATTTTGAACGAGATTACTACTAATAAAGATTACGTGCTAATAAAAAGCCTTCGATTTTGTTCTTTGTTGAATGATTAACCATATTAATTACTTAACACTTAGTAATGCTAATTAATTAAGTCTATTTTATTTATTTTTAATTCTTTTACTGATTTACATATGGAAATATATATAATTGGTGTATAAAATTAATTTGACAAGGTAAGTTTTACTAATAAGTAAATAAATATTACTATATATATTAATATAAACTAGTGATAATTAATTACCATATAAGTGTGGATCATATCTTTGCTAAAAAATATATATTCAAGATCTTAATTTCTTATATATACATACACACATATAATCCTCCTCACCCAAAAACCTAATCTAGCTACTCCTTTTTATCTTTCATTTTTACACATAAAATACCATTTTTAGTGATGTTTTGGTTTGGAATTAAGGAGGAGAGGAAGCCATGGAAATGGCTCGCCTCTACGATCCAAAAGAAAATAAGAAATCTAAAGAAACAAAAAGAATCTCCTACAGCCAATCACAGACGCAAGCACTACGAGCATTTTCGTGAAAGCTACTACCAACTCAAGTATGGTGACCACCGCCACCACCCCTGGCGCCAACCGCCAGCCGAAGTCCGAAGTGGTGACAGAGCCTATCCTATTAATAAGTCTGATCAAGTACGTTCGAGTTTAATCAAGTCGAGTAGAGAGTGTTTTGAAAAGTTCAATCATGGAAGGTACGAGTTGGATTTGTTTAAGGAAGTAGATGTCAAAGCCGAGGAGTTCATCCGAAATATGAAGAAAAGTTGGAGTCTTGAAAATCAGCAATCAAGATTTACTACTAAGTTTGACCAAGTAGATTTGAGTTTAATCAAACCGAGTCGAGAGTGTGTTGAAAAATTCAATCATGTAAGATCAGGTTTGCTCGAAGCGGGCGGAGGACGAATGGATTTGAAGACAAACGATGTTTATGGAGGATACGAGTTGGATCAGTTCAAAGAAGTGGATGCCAAGGCTGAAGAGTTCATCAAAAATATGAAGATAAGTTGGAGTCTTGAAAAGCAGCAATCAAGCGACTCGATTAATTCAGTTAATTGACATTTTAGTTTCTAAAAAAAATCATGGAAGAGTTAAAGGGATTGTTTTTTGTTCCCATTTTCTATTTCATGATAGTACTACATTATATATTATTTGGATATTGTTCCAAAATCATTTTTAGAAGATCAAAACTAAATGATGATGATTAGAATGGTATTTGGGCCTGTATTAGCCCATGACACAAAGCCCGTCAATTTGACTAACACTATGTTATAATATTAAAAAGTTAATAGTTATCTAAATTAAATCCAACTTTTCTTCTATATAAAACCTCCCATCCTTTCCTATTCAACCACGCATCGCCGTATCTTAAATTGATATTTTTTTACTTAAAAAATATATATATATATACTATTTTCTCATTTTTTTTAAATAAATTATTTTCTCAATTCCATATAATTTCTATAGTGGCGCGACATCTAACGAGCCATGTTCGTAATTTGTTCCTCTCCTTTAATTTTTTTAGCTCTGCACACTCGTATGTTAGACTTTTAATATTATTAACTTATCGAAAAGAAAACGAAGTGCAAGTATATTATCGGAATCAGTTGAAGCAAACAACTTGTACGGGCGAGTTGGTCTAGTACTGATGATGAGTGCGACCGACCGCGTCATTCAATCGAATAACAAAAAAATACTAGTAAAGAGAACAACTTATTCACATTACCAAAGTACATGGACAATGGACACTTTTTTTATCCATCATCTACTCCTAAAGGCTAAAGTTCAACTTACCCTACAAATTAAAGACAAAAATAAGATAATTAACCAAACCTTTTTTTCCCTTAATACATCAAGCTTTCATCAAATTACCAATAACTCCAGCAATAAGAGTTGATGGATCGCCAAGCACGGCAGAAAGAGCAATTTGCAAGGCTATTCCAGCCATTTCACACCCTTTCTTCACCTTACTCTTACTCCTAACCCTTCCAATTAGGACACTATTCTTCAAACTAGGAATCTTAGTCATCTCCAATTTCTTATTACCACCACCACTAATTGATTTTCCCTTTTGATCACCAACATAAGCTTGCCAATTCTCAACTAATATATCCTTAACACACGCCACGTGCAAATTATACTTCTTACAACCTGACCTGTAACTCCAACTCCTACCTTTCCTCCCACATTTCACACAACTTGCACTCACTTTCCTGTACAAGTACAACTTCACTTCCCCATCATCAATCACCATTGGCAGTTTCGCGCAACACGGGTGCAGATCGAACCCGCAATCCTTACAATGGTACACAAATCCCGTGACGTCGCGGTGGCAGGCGTCGCAGTACCGGGCCTTATCGCCTGGTGGCCTAGAAAAGAATTGGAACGAACATTTCGTGTAGAACGGGTGGTAAATTGTGGCAGAAGGGATCGCGCACTGTTGGTGGAGATCGAAATCGCATTTCGAACACTTGTAGCGTGACCCGATTCCGACTTCTTTGCACCCGTCACACTTGAATGGAAATTCGGAATAGTCGAAGGTTAACTTGTGTTGGGGATGGCTAAAGTGTGATATTTCGTTGTATTTCATGTTTTTTTTTTCTTGGATAAATTTGGTGTATGTTTTTTTTAAGGGTTCTCTTCCTATTTATAACATGTTGGAGGATTGGGTTAATTATGGATTGCAATTAGGGTTTAAGTAGTGTGTTAATTTTTTGTGGCTTGAATTTGACGCAAAGTAAGGAATTATGCTTGGTGATCATATTGTTGATGGTGGCGAGTAAGTGTTGTTAGGAATCCAAATGTCTAGGAGGGTAAGGGCAGACATGGAGAATATATTTGGGCATATTGTAGGGTATATAGTATTTGGGTAAATGTCATATGATATGGCCCACGTAAGAATATATACTTGTTTTAATTTAAGTAATTAACCATTATAGTTTGTATTAATCCAAAAATGATGGAATTAATTTCCTATGGGTTTAGCCCCGCTAGGGCCTAGCTCGACTCGTCTCGGGCTAGGGCCAGACATGGGTCGTGAAAAATTTAAAATAAATTCATAAGATAAGCAATAAGTCAAAAAATCAAGTCTAGATTAATTTGATATTATCACGTGTCTATTGAGTGGTCTAGAAATATTATTATTTCACACACATCAACTATTTACTGATAATCGTCTTAATTAGCAATTAATGAAAGGTTTTCTAGGTAGAAACTTAACAGAGCCGACAAAATAGAAATTAAATAAAAATGAAAAATAATTGGTCAAAAGCTTTCTTTGAATGGAAATGTTATAATCTAGCTAGGTTGTTTGGGCATGTTGCACTTGCAAAAGAATCTAGGAGTTTCTTTAGAATAGAATTTAGAATGAGATTATCAACAATAATTCTGGTAAATATTCTTGGATTTGCCTTTAATCATAGGTTAAAGCATAGAAAAACAGAGTTGTAATTGAAGTGGGTCATCTTTGATTGATAATTTTGTTTGAAATCATGATCATTTGATAAAGGATGATCATTCTCATGAAATCTACGCTACAGAGAGAATAGAATCACACAATATAAATATATATATATATATATATATCCATTGGAAATTCAATTATATACATCACACATCTATCGTTCGAGTATGACTAATATAGGAAAATGGGAGAATCATCCATTTTAAACCCGTAACGTTCGAATAAGATCAATCTTCTATCGAAAAGGTAAAGAAGACATCCATTTAATTAGTATTAACTATTCTATAATTTGCTTAAAGTCGTTATCACCACCTGCACCCATAGAATCTTCATCTTGTTCTCAACAACAATCCAAAAGAATAACTGTATATGCCTATCATACTTGGCAATTAAGCAAAGCAAACGTTCAAATTCGAATCTTGCTGCTAAATTGTTCATGAATTTCACCATCTGTACAGTACAACGACCAAGTACTTTAATTCCAATCTGTGATGAGCTTTAAAAATCAAAAGATTCTTAATTGCGTTGAGAACATAATTATTTGAGTTTATTTTTTCCATCCGGGAATTCAACAAATTTGTATCGTACGATACACGAAACTAAGACTATTTATGTCCGTAACAAGTTCTATTTGAACAACCTTTTAAAAACAAACTATTTCCCTCAAATAAATTATAACGGAGGGAGTAACATTTATATCAACGAATAAACCTATATATTCATCATTCATTAACCTTTGGGTATTATTGTCAAAACTCTCACTATCTCACCTCTCACAAGTTCTACATTTATAAAAAATTTAGTTTCCCGCAATCCTTTTGCAGTTCCCTAACATTACTATTCTCGATTGAGCATTATCGATCTAGAAAATAGATGACTCTTTCAATGTAATTCGAGCCGTAACTGATTGATATTCAATGTTTCAATAGGAACAAGGATATGGAATATGAGAATACTACTTTGCAAGTGATATCTGTGTCATTTATCCGAATTTAATCCATTTTCTAAGAGATTGTACTCCTCTAATGTATATTTCCAAAAGAGAACAATGAATAGGATGCTTTCTTATTATTATTATTATTAATTTTTTTTTTAATTTCTTCATGACTCAACATGAATATATCCTTGTGCTTCATTCGACATGACTCAACAGAATTTTCCAACATGTTGATGATGAAGAAAACTTTTTTTTTAAATGTTTTGGTAAAATATATGTTTGGTCCTCGTACTTCTTTTTTAAATTAATAATAATCCCATATTTTTTATTGCTAAATAAGGGCCCTTTACATTTTAGTTAGTGTTCTAGGTTTTCTTTACATTAATTCCTAATCGCTGTGTGTTTTTTTCCCTCTTGTATCTGTATTTGATTTCAAATTACGCGCCTTTCTCCGTCTTTCTCCAAAAAAGACGACGTATTTTAAAGAAAATGTGGAAAATTTTAAGGTATGTTAAGGTCTTTTTGAGAATAAATAAAGATTTACGACGTCTTTTTTAAAAGGACGTCGAGGCTTACATTTTTTTACTTTTATTATAATGCGTCTTTTTGAAAAGAAAAATTAGGACGTCAAGTCTCAGGTTTTTAGGAATTTTTAAAAAAAGAGGCGTCGTTTTGGATAAAATGCAAAAGTTTATGACGTTATTTTAAAAAAAAAACGCTAAGAATCACGTATTGTTTGAAATTTATGGATACGCTTTTTTGAAAGAGACGCGTCTTTTACCACGAAAGACGGCTGAATCGGCAGAAAAAGAAACAGTTCGAGTTAACTGTCAATTTCCGGCAGCCATAACTGTCATAACAGCCATTTTCTTCTAACAGCGTCTGCAAATGATTCGACTACTCCGATGTCGATCTCCCATTTTCAGACGACGCACTCTCATCTCTCTTTCAAACCCCAATCCCTCTCTTCACTCTCTCTCATCCTTCTCATCCTCCACCTCACCACCACCATCCGATCCTCCATCCCCTTTAATCTCCACCGTTGTTTCCCTCCTCACTCACCACCGCTCCAAATCCCGATGGACCTACCTCTGCTCTCTCCTCTCCTCCGCCGCCCCACTCTCCCCTGCCCACTTTTCCCAGATCACCCTCCACTTCAAATCAAACCCCCATCTTGCCCTCAACTTCTTCCACTTCTCCCTCCGCAACCCCTCCCTCTTCTCCCACAACCTGCACTCTTACGCCACCATGATCCACATCCTTGCCCGCTCCCGCCAAAAAGCTCGGGCCTTTTCCGTTATCAAGTCAGCTTTTGTTTCTCCTGCTTTATTTCCCAATGGCGATACAAAGTCGGCGCCTTTGAAGTTCTTCGAAACGCTGGTGCGGACTTACAGGGAGTGTGATTCAGCTCCGTTTGTGTTTGATTTGTTGATAAAATCGTGTCTTGAGTTGAAAAAGATTGATGGGTCTTTGCTGATTGTGAGAATGTTAAGGTCGCGTGGGATTAGCCCGCAAATCAGTACTTGTAATGATTTGATTTCTTCGGTTTCGAGGGTTAAGGGGGCGTATGCAGGGTTTGGGGTTTTCGGGGAGGTTTTTGGTGCGGGGGATAGTGAGAAGGAAGGGGAGGTGAAACGGGTTTCTAGAGTTAGGCCTAATGTGCATAGTTTTAATGAATTGATGATGGGGTTTTATAGGGATGGCGAGATGACGATGGTGGAGGAGGTGTGGAGTGAAATGAAGAGGTTCGGGTGTGTTGCGAATGTGTATAGTTATAGTGTGTTAATGACTGTGCTTTGTGAGCTGGGGAGGGTGGAGGAAGCAGAGAAGTTGTGGGAGGAGATGAGAGTGGAGGGAATACAGCTTGATGCCTTGGCTTATAATACAATGATCGGTGGCTTATGCGAGGTTGGAGAGATGGACAAAGCTGAGGTTTTCTTGAGGAATATGGGATTAGATGGAATGGAGAGTAGTTGTGTGACTTTTGAAAAGGTTATTAAGGGGTATTGTAGAGTTGGAGAAGTGGATACAGCAGTTCTTGTGTACAAGGATATGCGTAGGAAAGGTTTTACACCAGAGGCTTCAACAATGGACGTGTTGATTGAGGGGCTGTGTGGGAGGGAAAGAGTTTTAGAAGCATTGGAGAGTATGAGGGTTGCAATGAGAGATCTTGGTTTTCATCCAAGTGCGACGAGCTATGAATTGTTGATAATTGGGTTGTGTAAGGATGGGAAAGTGGAAGAGGCATTGAAGCTTCAAGCAGAAATGGTAGGCAAAGGCTTTGAACCAAATTCAAAGATTTATGGTGCTTTTATTGAAGGTTGTATGAAGTTAGGGAACGAGGAAATGGCATCAATGTTGAGGAAGGAAATGGATTCATTTCAGAACAGATAGGAAAAGGATTAGACACTCGTCATTTACAATGCAAGAGTCTAAACATTTTATCATCATGGTTTCGTACGGAAGCTATAAACCATGGTATGTTTCCCTAATAGACTTGATAGTTTTAGTTGCATCTCATCAGAAGTATGCAAGATTAAATGTTTGAGTGCAACTGGTGCACAGGTCCTATCCTTCCAACCTAGGCCATGTGTGTTAGTGATGCTCTGAAGTCTTGTTCCATGTTTCTAGACCTGGCAGCTTTTTATAACATTTAAACCCGAGGAGGGGCTTGCTAGTTAATCAGCTCATGAGCTGGGGAGTATACTATTGGACTACTTCTTATCGTTGTCTGATGAACAGTTATACCAACAGTTCTTTCTTTCTCGAAAAGTTCCCGAGTCTTGGAGATGACTCCCCTTGTAAGTGAAAGTTCAGAGAATTTGCTGATTTATCCTGTCTGTAGGTATGACAATGCTTGACTTGTTTTTAAAGAAATTATAAAAGTTAAACATCAAAATTTAGTCTTGTAAAATTCACCTTTACAAGTGAAAGAAAGTTTTATGTTGGGTGAGAGAGCAGAACATGGAACCATGAATGTTTTAAATCGATGTTAGTTGTCTTCTTGTTCATATGGCTGACTTGAGAGCCGCAGCTTTTGGCATACAAGTAGTTCCATACAGAGTGATTTCTCCTACTTTGAGTCTTAAGAGTAGGTTTATCATACTGATGAAGCATGGATTGTAGGCTCTAGAACTCCTTCAATTCAAGCAACTTCAACTTATCATTGAGACCATGGTTATTAACTTCAACTTCAACTTCAACTTCAACTTCATCTTCTTCATTGGTGTCGGTCTTGGTTAGGAGGGATTCCATCTCTTAATTCCTTGTTTGAGACCTTGCAATTTGTTTTGCAAGTCTCGCTTGTAAGTGGAAGGAAGAAACCGCTCTCGCATTATGTGCTTCATCTCCTCCCAAGTTCGGATGGGACCTTCTTGGAATTCAAGTTGTTAGATGCGAAACAGACTGTTGTGGTTGGCTTCTGTGTATCCATTCCTGGAGGTTTCAGGGCTGTTGTTGGGTTGAGGGAGTTTGCTCAGAATCATCATGGCCACCCCAAGTTTTCACACGCTCCTTAGCTTGCAAAGCCTGCATTGTTTAGCAATGGTTAAAGGCACCCGGAAGAAGGTAAATGGTCAGAGGTAAAGCATTTCTTAGGTTTTCTCCTAGCCATTGGTGCGAGTACAGGAATTTACATTCTTTGCTGTACTTATGAAAAGTGTTACTCGGACATTAATCATGTTCAGTTTTATTGAATGCCAGGTAAGCTTACTTCTTTTTGCCAGTTTGTTCGTCCAACGAGGAAAAGAACACCGAGCATCTGAAGAACACAACCAACCAATAGCCCTATTATTATGCCA